>VZTT01011164.1:0-21178 GCA_013400855.1 Buphagus erythrorhynchus | reverse complement strand
AGATATATATGACATCTATTGTTTAACATAGATGGATTTTATTGGGGCCCAGGGAACTTTCTTCTCCCTGCAGGAATGTTACATATTGTATAGACAAATGAGTGACATTTCATACTGTGTATATATAGAGATGTTCTATAAGTGTGAGAAAAGTATATGCTTTAATAGACTACTGTAATTATAAAATATTTTTAATTAAATATTTTTTTGTAAATATTATAAAGGTGTGTATGTTTTTTTTAATCTGTGGGAATATCTCCTCAGAAAACGTAGCTCAAGTACGGAGCTACTAATATGGAAATATCTTGAATGTTTAGGACTTTTTTTTGTCCCCAAATGTCCTTTAGACTCGGAAGTTGCAGCTTTAGCTAGTGGTCCTGCATGATTGCATGACGTGTCTAATTGCAAATAAACTTGTTTGGAGTCAATACAACGTGTTTTCCTCAATCTAGACTTAAAATGTTTGTAAGTGTATTATACATTTCGAGACTACACTTTTGTCATTTAGGCACAGGGATTTTTAGTGCATTCTATAAAAGTAGCAGTAAAATGTGTTTTTTACTGAGAGAAGAAAAACAAATTCTATCTAGTTTTTTTGCATTATGGGGGCAATGCTTTAGATCTCTAATCAGCTTTTTTTTGGTTTTGTTTTTTTTTTTTGTTTTTTTTTTTTTGTTCTTTTTTTTTTTTTAAATCTGCTCTTGAATTAGATAAGAAATTTGCTTGGGAACTTCATTTAGCACCAAAAGGTTTTATCGCAAATTTGTGTTCCTACAGCTTATTAATTGCTTAAAAACTGAAAACTGTTCTCTGCTTGCAGCCAAAGGGCAAACCATTAACAAAAATAGTTGCTGTTTACTTCGTCCAAAGAGTATTAATAGTGAACTGAAGAAAGGCACAAGGGCAAAGTCGTTATGATCAGTGATGTAAATTAATCTTGAAATGAACCTAAGTAGACCAAAAATAGGATAACTGCATCAAGATTATTTTTCTAGTACAAAGTTACTTACATTTCACTGCAGCTATGTTACAGTTAAAATCCTGTTTAATCTCTGTGATGTGTAACTACTACATGTGAACATTAAACTAGATTTACCTGTCTTTAACTGTGATTCTTCAGCTTATTTCTTCAATCCTCTGAATTTGCACATGCTCTTCACTATTTGTATCTAGCATTTGACGGGTGACTTATTTTTACGGCAAGCTCTTGTACAATGAAGTCCTGCTGGCTGTAAACTTCTGTCCAGGCTCAGTGAAAGATCCTCATCTTGTGTGATCAGTAGCCTGCGCACTAGTGAAATGGGATTTTCAGAGTGGGAGAATTAAGTAGGATTTAATTGGGTGCTTTGTAAATAGCTAGCCAACTGTGTGTGTAACATGGTCTGTTTGACTAAAAAAGAGGATTTGTTTCAGATTATACAAGTGTCAAAAGTACTATAACCCAAGGGAGGACTTCTGTTAAGTTAAATATTTATAAGGAAATTAACTATGGGGGTCATTAGGTATTGACTACAGTGATAGTGTCAACAAGACCAACACTTTCTTTATCAAAATAATTGTGTAAAGATCAAATCAAAAAGTGGCTAACACATCTGTAAACACAGGGCCTCCTGTCAGTGCAAATGCTTTAAAGGCACAGGCATTTTACAGGCTGAGCTGGGACTTCAAGAATGGGGAGTGGGTCCCTGCATTGTATTCCCCCAGCTCTGCTGTTTCGATTTTAGTTAATGAGCAAAATACTTGTTCTTGTAAAATTAAGTCATGAACCTCTTATCCTGAGCCTCCCAACTACTTTCGTGACAGTAGCAGTAATATCAATAGGATTTTTACTGCATTTCGGGAATTTTTCCGTAGTGTTAAAAAAGAGAGAAGCAATATTTTTTTCCAAAGGGTTGGTTTAAATTTACATTCATTTTCTTTGTTTTTCCTATTAATATTTTTATTCTTCTGCTAACTTCAGCTTGTACAGCTCAGATTATTTTGTATACAGTTTTCAAGTAACGTTGGTTCTCCGTACGCTCATTTGTTTCTATCCGCTGTTGCCAAATTATAGTATTCCATTACATAGCACCTTTTGCTTGCTTCCTCTCTTATCTTAAACTATAAAACTATCTTGTAGAGTTTCTAAATATCAAAGCTGATGTATCCTGGGAGAGCTGGTAAATTACTGAGCTGTTCTTCAAGGAAGAATGTACCAGACCCTGGATTGTTTCAGGTCAGGGCAATCTCCTGTTGAGTTTAGCAGCTTAAGGATTTGGGTTTGCTTTTTGAAAAACTTGCGGTGCAACAAGTTAGGACCTTTAGAAAATGAAGTCTTATGAAAGAGCTGTGAAAATTTTTCCTGTTATATGTAGTATTCTTCAGAAATGCGAAAGCCTGCATACAGCACTCAGGAAAGTCTTACCAGATCACAATAGATGCTGGTCTTTACTTATTCCTTATGCTATGTATAAAACTCTAAAGGAATATCTAATTGGTTGCTTCCTAATGCCTGGGATCAGTACAGTCCTAAATGCAGCCATAATTATTTTTTGTTTTTCAAAGATTTTAGAGTCTTTCATCATACTGTAATCCTGTATCTTGTTTAAATCATGTTTTCCATATAGCAAAAGGCGTAAATGTTTGAACAAAGGCAAATTAAAAGGACTCTTTCTTCTAATGCCTTGAATTTTCTCTTAGTCACAAAAGCGTTCCTTAAAAGGAGCTTTTTGATTGCGTGATGAGAGTTGTGGTGAGGCTGCCAGATTAGGAATTAGGATACCAAATTCTGTTCTCAGCTCTGCTACTGAGGCTCTTTTGTGACCTTGAGCAAGTCACCAGCTGTCAAACAAACTTCCAGTTTTCCACTTGTACCAGTGGCAACATGCACTCTTCTTTACAGAAGCAAGGAGATGAAACAGGCAAAATGCATTCCTGTTTTATCACCTTTCTTATGCGGAGCGAGTTTTTGGTAAGAAAGGAAGCATGGGGAAAGCTGGGGTGATTACCAGGAGCTTTCTGAAGGAGGAGCTGGTTGGGAAACGCGTTGCAAGTAGAGGTTGCAAGGAATCTCTTTTCATGGGACACTGAAATTGTCAAGGACTAGAAGACTGTCTCTAGGAGGAAAAGATGAGGGAGCCAGGTATTTTCTGTCCCTAACTGGAATGCTGTCTGCAGAGCACAGCAATGGACACGGCTAATGCTGTGTGTCCGTTTTGGTGAGCTGTGGCGTGGAGGTCCCAGTCCTTGCAGGTGCTGAGGCTCCCTCTGAAATTTCCAAGTGAGCGGAAAGGTTCATTCCATATAAAAGCCAAATGCCAGCTCCTGTGGCATTTTTCCTGCGGTTTCACACGGGAATGGTATTTATTTTCACTTTCTGTAGTGTTCCTTTTAAATAGTTGCATTTTCAGCCACAAGCGAAATGGTCATAAGGAATGCCATAGCTGTCCTGCTGGTTGTTCCGAGAGTTAATGAATAAACCATGTATAGGATAAACAGGTTTATGCAAATGCAGAGCAGCATTTTACTATTATTTATATTTTCAATGCTTTGTAGTTATAGAAGTCACATTTCTGTAAAACCTTTACAGTTGGAAAGAAGAAACCACGGTACAAGTAATTCAAGTAATTGTTTTAGATGCGACACAATTTACTGGTTTCTCCAATAGTAAGGTTTGCAATACTGAATAGCGTGCTTCCAAAACAGTATTGAAAACGTTCTGCTCTCCAGTCCCAGAACATGTGATCTGAAAACACTGGCTAAATATATTCCCCCATACAACTGCTTGCTTTTTTGCATTAGAAAATCCACCCTTTACTCTCATTCCTGGGTAAGAGAAAACTTGTGTGCTCTGCCTACAAGTAGAGCCTGCTTCCCCAAATGTCCAAAGCAGGCGTGCATACACCAGCCCTTGGAGCACATCAGAGCTGATCTGGGGACTGGGCACCCTGGGGCTGTACAGCACTTGGGAGCTTGGCTGCAGGCAGTTGCCAGCCATATGCCAGCATCCTGTGGGTCAGAGGCAGTCTCTGAGCCACCACGTCCTGGTCATACCTTTGTGACAAAAAACCTTTTTCCTCTTCACAGCCTGAAAAAACAAAATAATTCTCAGGGACCAGGGTATGGTGTAAACGGCAGTGTGATCACAGCAACATGGACATGCGGAGGAATTTTCTAAGTTGGCATCCCTCCTCCTTAGCAAAACATCTGCCGGAGAAGGGCCATGTCACCCACGGGGCACTGGGGAAGGAGCAGTGCAAACCCTTCCGAGCGCTCGCCCGGGCACAAGCCCACCAGCCAGGTGCTGGTGAGCGATGGACCTGGCTGCTGGGCACACTAAGTACTGCAAGGCAATGCTTCCCCCTGTTTTGCTCCTCTTGAAGGTACGAGGGGGCACAGCAGGCTGTTCTCAGTCAGTGCTTGGCGGTGCTGAGGCAGTTGAGGAGCTGCAGGCATAGCCCTAAATGGCGCATTTCCACACACAAAGGTGCAAACCATGCCAGTGGGTTGCGGTTCCCCGCCTGTCCCCCATGTCACTCAGAGGGGCACGGGCCGGGAAAGCAGAGCACTCTTCTGGCAGCTTCATTCACCATAGAGGACACAGCAGTGGCTGGAATGAATTAGTCCCCATTTGTAATTTCTCGGCCTGTAGGGAGAAGAGCTGGCACCCCGGACTTTGGCACACAGAGACAGGAGCGTTCCCTCCCCCCATGAAGTGTGACAGCAGCAATGCGCGGGATGTGGGGCAGGGCAGTGTGGGCTTTTCTTCCTTTGATGGGCATGAAACACACTTTGACATGGGACAAGGGTTGGTTTTTATTTTCTTATTCTTTTTTTTTTTCTTCTTCTTTTATTTTTTTTTTCTTTTTTCCCTTTTCTCTTTTAACCTTCTTTTAGCCTCGGGTTTCCTTCCTTTTGTTTGTTTTTTTTCCCCCAAAGATGATGTGTTTGTCCACTGATAGGATGCACTTGTTTCTGGTAAAAGAAGCACTTTGACAATTTTCACAACATATATAATTTGCTCTAAGGACCATAATGGCTTCTTCTGATCCATGTGTCATGTAAATAAATATTCCAATGATTTTTAACATGCATATTATGTACTCCACAGATCAATGGCTCCTTTGAAGCTCTTACCATTTATTCTGTAAATTCAGACATTTTTAAATATGCATTATTTATTCAACAGGCTATCTTTTCATTCAGAGATGCTGGTGTCTATGTTTGTAGCAGTCTAGCATCTATATTTTGTTTAGAATATTTGAAAATCAATATTACTTAGTCTTTTCAGCAGGTTGAAAATATTCCCATAAAAATGCAGTAACAGGAAATAATATTTCAAATTAATACGACTGAAACATACATCCATTTAGGATCATTTTTAAAGACTTTGTCTTCTGTTCCCTTTTTCCTTCTCCAGCAGCCCTGGAAACATGCAGGGCCAGAAATGAGTGATGTGTGTCAGCTGCAGTGCAGGTATTAAATCCCTGGGAGGGTTTGGGAGGGTGGCAGTGCCTGGCCTTAGAGGGGCAGGTGGACACAGTGCTACAAGCCAACATTTCCCCTGATGTGTCTGTTCAGAGACTGTGGGAGTCCATCCCAGCAGGAGCATCACAGCACTGGGGCAGCAATCATGCAAATTGACAGTGCCTTCTCCAGCTTTAACGAGGAAGCAGTTTCTTGGTTCATGTGCAGGACAGACTCACCAGGCAAGCAGGAGCCAATATTACCAGCACTGCCTTGTGAGCTGCTCCAGGGCTTCAAGTGCCACCAGGGTTTTTTTGGAGGGTTGTGGTGTTTTTGAGGTGCATAGGGGCTCCATGCCAGGCAGCAGTAGCGAAGGTGCAGTGCACATGGAAGCAAAAGCATGGACACAGATGACTTCATGCCTTTGCAGCTATTAGCCAGGGCAAATCCTTTCCTGTTCTCAGAGGGTGGGGGAGCAAGCAGAAGTTCTATCACCACCTCAATAGAAAGCTGCAAGGGGAACCCAACGAGCTCCTGGGTCCTTGCAGGAGTAGCCCGTGAGATAAGAGGGTCTCTGACCTCCATGCAGGCTAATGAGGGAGGAAAACCAGGGCCGAGAAAGATAAAGTTCGTATTTAAATGCAGACATCTGCAACAATAGGGGTGGAAACATAAAAAATTGCTATCAAATTCATTTGCTTGTAGTATGAAGGCTTTTGTCTCACCTTGTTTAAACAATCCCACTCCTGTGTTTAGTTTACTTGTGTTAATATCCCCCAGAGACTTCATCATTTGCTATTGATGAGCACACACATATACACACACACGCAAAAAAAAANACCAAAAAAAAAAAAAAAAAAAAAAAAAAAAAAAAAGGTGGTGCTGTCCAAGCAATTAATTCTCTTTCCAAGTGCTTAAAATTCAGCATGTCCCTTCAGTTCCAAAGGTGCTAGATCTTCAAAACCAGCAAGCTGCTCACAGTCAGCTGGGAAACCCCAAGTTATTTTGGAGCACATAAAAACATTCAGTGCTGATAAATACTCACACTGTGTTTTGCATCTTCATAATTTGGGATTCCATTTACTTGACATATGCAATAAATAAAGCAATAAATAAAATATGCTCCCAGCCTCAAGGACGTTTTTCTGTGTAAGTTGCAGCCCGGTATACAAACTCCTTCCAAACCAGCTGGTGCTACACATCTACAACACTTGCTTATTCTAATTCAGGGATACCTTCATAAGAAGGTGACTATGAGCAATGCTTTTTAAACCATAATAGAAGCAGATGGGGATTAGGATTCTAATAAGAATATAAAGCAGTAAAAATAGAGCACTGCTTTAGCTGGAAAATGGGAAAAAAATTTCATTAGCCCTTTTTGGTGAAAAATGTTTTTACCTAAAACATTGGAAACTCCAGTGACTCAGCTCTTGGATCAAATGCCCACTGAAGTCTTTCCATCACCTTCAGCAGATGTCAAATGGCAAATTCACATGAATGAATGGGTATATTTAGGTCTCTGTAGTGCACTGCTTTGCATGGACAAAATCCCATTATGTTTTCTCCAGGCCTCAAATAGGAGGTAGATTTTGCCATTTTTTGCCAATTTACCCTAGACTTACACTGTTGTCACTGGTATAAGAAGCTGGGCATAGATTTCAACCAAGCAGAACAGCACTAGGACCCACAGCTTTTAACTTTTCCCTGTTCTAAAACCATGACAGCTCTCTATGCAAAGACTTGCATGTGACTCAGTATCAGCAGCAGCTCCATCAGGGCACAACAGTGGAGGAAATTAATTGTGAGGCCCAGCCTGTCCCTGGCTTGGCCTTGGACTCAGTCTCATATTAATCACAAAATTATAGAATGGTTTGAGTTGGAAGGGACCTTAAAGATCATCTAGTTCCAACCCCTCTGCCACAGGCAGAGACACTAGACCAGGTTCCTCAAAGCCCCATAAGACCTGGCTTTGAAATACCTTGAGAGTTAAAAAATTCTCTTTTCCATCAGCAGATTGGTTTTGAGTTGAGTTTTGCCATGAGTTTGTCCATGAGTTAGTTTAGTGGGCAGGGTCAGATGCTCACTACCATCAATTGCTGGGGAACCTTGCATCGTATTTGGCTTGTATGCTGAATATAAACAGAGCTATCTGTCAGCATTTGCTTGGATTCATTGAAATATTAAAACAAATGCTTGTGTCTGTGTTGCAGGGCAAGGTCTTCTTTATTTTGCTGGGGCAGTAGCCATATTGAAACAAACTGTATTTTGTTTTCTTTCAGACAGGTGTGATGGCACACCTGCGGAGCTCAGGCTTGAATAGCAACTTGTAACCTTTTGTGGGTAAGGTGGGGGGCAAATCCTGCTTAACAAGGATGTCAAACTGATCTTTGTTCCCTTCTCCCAACCAAGTATCTGTGGCAACAAACTGGAGACAGGTAAACAATCAGCTTCTGCTACCACAAGCTTTCCATTTACAGTTCACCAGGAGCTCTTATTATATGAAAGGAAAGGGTGGATGTGGTGTCAACACAAGGTAATAGTAATATTATTTGAACAGGTGTGTGGGGTGTTGCTAAAGTGAGAGAACGGGCGAGCTGTAGGGAGCAGTTAGTACAGGGCTGTGCATGTAATAACCAGAGCTCACTCGCGTGTATTATCATAACAATCATGTGTGGCGATGGGTTTCACAATAGGCTGGTCTGATTTACCCGGTGCATTAAACTAGTTCTGTTGTTTCTCACTTCCTAACTCCCTGCTGGAAAAGAGCCCGAAAAAATACGCATGCTAAAAATTTGGTGAGCAGACCCACTGTGCACGCAGCTACAGACAGATAACCCACCAGGCCACAATTACCCCCCAGACTCCGCTCCTCCACAGGCAACTTTGCTGCTGATTTACGTCTTGGAAAGAGAGAAAACAGATTAAGCATCTCAGGACTGCATTACAAAGGGATGGCAGGTTTGCGGCAAGTGTTAAGGCACCGTGGAATTGGGAGAGTCGAGTGCCTCAGCAGTTTTGTCTATACATCTATTCTCTGTAATGCAGTTAATTTTAATAATGTATTTCCAGTCTGTGATGTGTGTTAAATTGATATGTATCTGTGATTCGAATGTATATTCATCTCTGTGTGTATAGAGTTAGATGAATATCCTTTCAGGAAGAAAACTGTGTGCCACAATAGAGAATGGAAACAGTAAAAATAATATTTTAGATTCTGCTTTTAAGGAGACAACTGGAATCACATTAGAAAGGATTAATGCGGTAGGTACATACCTTGCTGAAATTTGCATGCTTCCATTGTGGGAAAGTGGGGAAACAAAGGGAAAAAATCATACCCTGATGTGCTCTCCAAGCAGAGCTATATGTGATTCACTGAAGACAGCCATGGAGGTTACAAAACAGAAATTAAGAGACAATATAAATTATGTGAGGGTGTTCTAGACAATTAGACAACTCGTTGGTCCATTTACAGTGCTGCTCATAGCTTTACATCAAATCTGATGAAAGAGTGGCAAATTTAAGCAAGGAAATTTTTCACTCTCTCCTCTCCTTAAGCCATACTTTGTTTAGAGACATCTTAATGCGTATCCTGAGCATTTTAATAAGAAACTATTGCATGCCACTGGTTTGTGCAAACAGTAGTTGTATTATTACAGGGGATGAATTAATCTTCCAGGTGTCCATTTGTGTTACTCAGATCAGGCAGGGTTTATTTGCAAAGGGCTGACCCTGCTTCCTGGCAGGTTCGCCGGGAGGTGCCGTGCCAGATTCCCTCCGGTGGATGCAGGAGGGTTCAGCTGGCACATCCCAGGGACCGCGGGGACGGTCACATGGCAGGGGCTGCCGCCCGAGGGAACGCGGGGACAGTGGCTGTGACAGCAGCGGCACCACGTCCCGGGCTCGACAGGCTCCTTCTGGGATTCTTTAGTGGCCATTGAAGGCTGGTAGGAAACAGGTATTCTCAAGCTCGGGTCTGCATTCTTCTGGTAATGCAGATTTAGCCCAAGGTCACTCGAGAAACCTTTATGTCAAGCAGCTTGCTCCGTCTTAAGGAGAATTGCTACAGCATTTCCTTTTGTACACATTTCATTAAGTAAATGCTTAATAGCAGGGTGGCTGTCATCTTAGGGCAAATATTTTAGAAATCCCTTGTTAGTCACATCAGGTGTGCTTCTTCAATATTGCAACATCTGTTATTTGTTAGATGCAAACAGAGAATGATAATGTGTATTTGCCTTGTCCTGGGCTCTTCAAGTAATTCAGGCAACTTGGCTGAATGTGCTGGAGACAGTGCTGACAGTACAGTTATTTCAAGAGGGTAAAATTGCACTAAAACTTGAGTAGGGGGTAAACTAAAATGTGTTCTATTACGCTTGGGTGCCCTCTAGTTCTTTTACAATCCAGTGAGTACTTTAAATATACCTTGATCCTTGGAATTTCCTTGTAGAAGTCAATGCTGCGCTGCTGTTCCAGCAGAGCAAACACTGGATGGGCTCTTCACAAACCCTGGGTAAGTCACAGTCAGCTGAAAGGAGCATACTCTTGATCACAAGGTTTCTGCAATAAAACAAGCATTTTGATCTTTCTTTGCAGGCATGATTATTTCACTCCAGAAGACACATATTTTGAGGCTACATCTCAAAAGTCTGATTCTTTGCTCTGGATTAGTTTTGCTTGTTTTTAAGCAAATACTGAAGTAATCAAAAATAACAGCCTGGTAGTTTTAGGCATAGTTTGAAGAATTTAATTGAATAGAGACTCTAATGAGAGGACAGTGGATTCTTAATTACCTCAGGCACAGTTTAGCACTTTGTTCATGTGTGGTATTTATCTGGGGTGCATCAATCTGTTATTAGTTGGCTATTGCAGTGTAAAAGTTGGTAGCAAAGTCATTGTGGTGTGCTGCAGAAACAGCACTACAGCTGCACAACAGCCTTTGCAAGAATTCCTTGAACGTAGATGGGATATATTCATTAACATCATCAATCAATTAAGAGCTTGTTTGGGTTTTGGTTTGGTATGTGCGTGTATAGATAGATAGATAGATAGATAGATAGATAAACTCCTCAGAATATTGCGTGTCTTCCATCAAATTTAATTTTTCGTCCGTTTTGTGACTGACGATTTTCACTTGCTGGCATTCTTTTACACACTTGGGAGTCGTCCCTGTCCTTTGGATCAGCCTAAGGAAAATGCTGCCCTCTCTTGAATTTGAGGACGCAGTGCACCTCCTGGCAGAGGCTGCCCGGGGAGCGGGACGCAGCGAATTCCTGAAAGATGGTAGTGACTTCTGCAGGGCTGATGAGCGTTGAGAAAGGCAGCACTGTATTTTAGACTAGTAAACAGGGTTAAGAGAGTTGTTCCGAAGGATGCAAATTCTCTAAAATATAAATTTTCTCTCTTCTGAAAATAAAATTGGAAAACGAGCAAATATGCCTTATTCCATTATGGAAATACCTTAGCCAGGAAAATGTCATTGTCTCCCATGCCTGCATAGAGAGGAGGCCAAGTCCTGAAATTCTTTGGACTACTTTCACTCAAATTTAAGTTATTTCTTTGACTGTTTCAGTTGTGAGTTTTGCTGAATGCCCATCTAGATCTTGCAGTCAAAGGAAAACTTTTTTTTGTGCTAGGCCTTCTCTGAAGGAGGGAGGACGTGACTGGCTGCCACTGGTCCTCTGCACCAGAAAAGAAATACTTGGGGTCACTCCAGTGTATGAAACCCCCCCCCCCCCAAAGCTTTCCCACCGGCGTGGAACCACTGATGTGTTTCTTGTAGAAACCAACATGTCACTGCCTTGAACAGCTTAGTCAGGAGATGTGTCTCCAGCTGGAGGGAGGAGGATGTTTCTCCAGCTGTTTGCCCTCTTCTCTGACAAGCATGGATAGGGCGTGCTTTTCATGAATCTTCCTTCAAGGGGGGGAATATAAAGGAGACCTTGTGGGAAAAGCTATTCTGGAGTAGCTTCTGCCTCCATTCCTTCAAAGGGACATTAAAACAAACAAAAAGCTCTCCCCTTCTCCCATAGACACTCCTGCTTGTAGAAAGACGTGTGCTTTTCTGCTGAAAGCAAGGGATGAAAAGGATCATTATATGATATGTAGGAGGCATTGCCTGGAAAGTAGTCCTACAGCAAGCTAGCATCCCTAGGAGGACATGCAGATTTTGGTTTGTATTAGCTCAGAGGATGCCAGTGCACACATGAGAACCAAGTTTCCTGGACATCAGATACTGCATGAGAGGAAGGTGAAGCAGGGTATGCATTGTGGACAAGGAGAAAAACATACATGCACATCTAAACCCATGATCTTTTTCTTCACTGTTGTTATTTAAAAGGTTTTTTCTGAACATGTATCTCCCCACCCAGCCCTCTTACAGTTCTCAGAGCTAAAAGACAGGCAGGCAGCAAGGAGCAACATACAGGGAAAATGATTGGCTAACAATAGCTGTGAATATTGTTAGTTATATGATTTGTGCAAAAGAACATACTTCTTAATATTTATCTCACTTTTCTGCACCTACAGTTATCTCTTTTTTTTTTACACAAATGTGAGGGTGATTAATCCCAAATGCAATCTTAAAAAGGATAAACAGAAGGAGACTGGACTTATGTCAATTGCACTGTATACTACCTCATCTATATTAAATATGAGACAAAGTAATAAAAATAAACAATACAGTATTGTGTCAGTTGCAACTCAGGCAGTAACAAAATATTGCCACATTTTTTCTTACAAAGCTGGCTGTGTGGTGGCTGGAAAGAACCCTAAAGCATATAAAGCTCTTATCTTCATACATTTCCCTAAAGAATAATAGATCAGTCGGTGCTCTGATGCTGTTTTAATAATGTACAATTTACAATTCATTTGGTTACCAAGCACTCACAGTATAATTAATTTCACAGACCCTTTCTACACATTGGCATGGTTTATGACAGTACAGAGGGAAGATGGGAAAACTCTGTTCCCCCGCTGTCACAGCAGAGTGCCTGGATGATGTGTCACCTGGCTGGTCTCATAGCAGTCCTGCCTTTGTAGGGGTGACAGGGCTTGATTTCCCCTTTCCTTCTGCCCCAGCTCCCACCTGCCTTTCCCATCTCCCTGCATGGCCATCTCCATGGAGGATGTTGCCTTGGGGATGAGCCAGGCTCATCCTGCAGCTCCCCAGACCTGCCCCGTCCCTTTGAGTCGCGGCAGGCCCTGAGATCTGCTGCAAGCGCTGGAGCAAAAGCTGAGGTGAGCCAAGGGGAAGACTCAAGACTCAAGGACAAAAGGCAGGTGACAAGCCTTCAGTGCCTCTCAGCAGTGCCTCCCTTCACCCTTGCAGCTGGGGATAGGAGAGCCTGTCAGGAGTACAGGTATTGCTTCAGTCAGGAGTGACTGTCCATCTGAGCAGTCAGTGCACGAGCCCAAGCCTAATATCATTTAACAGAATCAAGACACAAAAAAGGCTCCAGAAGCAGGCAGAATACATATTGTTGGGGGGTTTATTTCCACAGTCCTGTTATTTTCCCCTTTATGGGGAATCTGTACAGTTGCCTGAGAGACTTAAATAATGGACTCTCTGCAATGAATGGAGCTGCTGTTCTGTGATGTCTTGCACATCAAAGCAATTTTTTTGAATCTGCATTTACCTCTTTGATAAAGACAACACTGTGAGGAATTCAGCAACTGCAGAGAACCTGCGGGTCTGCCTATCCACCCGGAGCTTTGACAGCAGTGTATGAATTGCTATTGAAGTGATGGTTTTGTTTCCATTATCAAATAAACAGAGGTTTCCTTTTCTGAATTTCCCAAACATTATTTTCCTGTTTGAAGTTCTTGATTCCTATACATGCACAGTGTATGTATACACACACATGGATACTCATCTACATGTGTATATATGCATACATAGACACACACAGATATATATAATGTTTTATTATATATATATCTCTATGCCTGAGGATAGAGATCACAGTTTGTAAAGGCTGAGCACACAATCCTGGATATAAACACACAAGTACTCACACTGAAGTGCAGCTTAAAGCTAGGTTTACTAATTTACTACAAGTACAGTTGCAGTTTTTCTCTTTTTTTTTTCTTAGATGTTCAAAAGCTGATTTCTTCCAAGGACTGAAGCCACAGCCCTAAATGTTAGATTAACCCCTCTGGGACCTATGTGGTTTTCACAAGACATTAACTGTAAGAGGTACATCTCTTGCACTGTGTCTGCAGCTGGCTACTCAATCCTAATGATTTGGTTTCCTAATCTCTTACTTGAGCAAAAATATGGTGAGGCAAAGACCATGAGATACTGCTTTCACATCTTTTTTCCATATGAGATTTGGCAGCCAATTTGCCAATATATTGATGACCTGCTGCTCTTATTTTTTACATCTATAGAAACTTGTCTCTTCTGTGAATCAGGGCATATCTATAAACTAAGTGAAACCAAAAAAAGGTTATTAAGGACATCACATACATATATATAACACCAACAAGTACTGTTACTATCACCATCAATTACTCTTATTCACAATATAATCACAATTTAAAGCTTGCGTGGTTATTGTATCACAAGGTTCAATTCAAAACAGGGCTCGAAATCTCTCCCCTGCAGTCAGGTTTACAGAGGCTTTAAAGCAGTGCTCATGTGGCATGAGAGGGCTGATGGAGTCCTATCCCCCTAGGAGAGTGTTGGTCTCTTTTCTGCCTCAGAGAAAGCATCCAAGAAAATCTGATGCTCTCCTAAGATGTGGGAAGTAGCAAACCTGGAAAACTTTGCTTTTAACCTTTGAACATGACAGAGTTAAAATCTTGCCTTCAATCCAGGTGAATTTTTTCAAGCCTACAGTTTTGGAGTGGATGAATGTCTGTGTAATTATCTATTATCTGCTTTTTTTACCTGTTTCATTTCTCTCCCATGCAATATGCCTCTTAGCATAATTTCTTTTTTTCAGCTAAATTTTTTTTTTTACTTGATGTTACTCAAGAAATGAACACAAATGTGTTAATAAAATTCCTGCAAGCACCAACCTGATTGCAAGGCAAAACTCTCAACTTTGAATTTCCAGGTAGAAAAAAAAAAGTATAGCATTGCTAGGAAGTACTACTTGCTTTATTTCAGCATTTTTTTCAGTACTAAAATCAAAGAAAAATTTCTCAGACATGAAAGTAAAATTGATAATGTTTAAATCCACAATGGCTTAATAGCATTTCAGAAGGTATAGCATTTATGAGAAATATACAGAAAGATATTTTAAAGTTAGATCACCTATTTCCTTTGGAAAAAAATATTCTGGCAATCAAATCTAAACAACAGCTAAACCAATTATCTTTCTTTTATGACAACATGGGGAAGAAGGAGTATTTTCTTGTTTCTTAGTCCATATTAAATATCAGTTAGAACCAAGACCTTTGCAGCAGAAAGAAAGCCAGGGGGCCAGGCTGGTGTCTGCATCATCAGTGTCACAGTTTGCTCTGTTGTACACCTTCCCTCCAATTCCCTCTTTCTGAACCCACAGGGACCCCTGACACTGGAAGGTTAGATGCACTTTGATGAGGAGGACAGCTGGCACAAGATGGCCCCAATCCATTCTCCTAATCCCTCTTCCCTCTCAAAATGCCTGTCGGGAATGGTCCCTGGCAAGTGCTAACTGTGAGCTGGGCCCAGGCATGGCTGGGGAGAGTCATACTTGACCCAAGTCAACAGGATGCCAAGGACTGCTGTAACAATTTAACAATCCGGAAAATTGAGCTCCAGCACCTGGGGATGTTCCCTGGCACTGTTTCCTTGACTATCTGCACGTGGCCAAAGAGAGCAAACCTGATTGATAAATACCAACGTGATGGTGCAGGGCTGAAATGCATGACACCAGCATCCCACATGCTGGCCCAAACATTATGCTGAAGTTTTGCAAATCAGCTAATAAATGTAGTGATTGCTTTTAAAAGACAGTCTAAAATTTGCCAAAAAGGGAGTCAAATCCCCAAGCTGAAAGCAAGATAACACTTCAGTGGCTTATTCATGAAAAGCTACCACTTGACTTTCTACAACAAACTTGCCAACGTAAAGCTTCATGCAAGGAATGCAAAACAGCCAGGCGAAGCTCAAAGAAAAAAAAATTTTTGGTCAAGGACAAAATAATCATATCACCTCGAGCTGTGACACACCAGCTTACTTAACTTTGATTTTACCAGCGTAACTGCCTGGTGCTTTGTGTGATCAAGGTGCCCACAGCTGTAATCTAATGTGATCTGGAGCTTATTCACTGATCACAGCTGTGTAATTTCAGGTAACATGCTTCCCTTGTTTAGTTTTGTTTAACATTGTTAAATATATAGTCAGACCATCTGCACAGTATTTTTTAAAATTGGAAATTACAACCATAACTTCCTTTTTATATATCAATAAACTAAATAGCAAAATTTCAAAGGGATCCTTCTCTACCAAACAGTGAAGCAGAATGTTTGTCCCACGCCACACCATTGCCTAATTGCACACTAATTGGACAAACGTGATTAAATATTTCAAGATCTTTACTAATTGCCTCTATTTTAGCTTTAAAATTTGCTTGCCACCAACAAATTTAATGACACTGGTGTCTAGTCATCAGCAAAAAGCCCAAGAGTTGCTCTTTAAAATGTACCTAGTCAGAATATTTACTGATTGTGCATTGTTGTTTCCAATGTAGCTTAATTAGAAATCCAATCAGTTCTCCAAGTCTAATTATACTTGATTTGTAGATTCAGACTATGATACATAATGAAGCTAAGCAGCTAACAGTAAACGTGCTTGAAATGTAACAATAAGAGAAATATTTTTAATGCATGCCTTGTTATCATTTTAGAAACTCAGAGTAATATATGAGATCAAACACAAAGGGAAATACGGAGATTTATGACTCAATAGATTTTTAAAAATCCCATGTTTTATACTGCAGCAATATAACTGGCGTATGTTTAGTGTTTAAAAATATTTCCTTTGTTTGTTTACTTATTTGTTTGAACAAGATAGCAACATATATTTTGTGGATACATTGATGTCTGTACTTGGTTGCATTTATCTTACATGCCATTATTCTTGCCCTATATTTTAATGGCATTATGCATCAGAAACTGGGAGCTGGGTTAGAGATGGTTACTAAGGCAGCAGCTCCCTTTAGCTGAGTCCCTACATCTTCAATGCACCCTTAATTTACTCTTCTCTCTGAGAAATATCCTTTAGGGGCCAAGGGCCAGATGTTTCTTTTTATTCCATGCTGCACAGGGAAACACATCTGCTCTGCTATTATTTTTTACCTCAGTCCCACAGTCTGAACATCGCAGCTGCAGCCTTACACTCATGTTGTAGGTTCAAACTAATAGTGTGTCACTTTTGGTATCTCCTACAATGTCCTTTTATTAGTATTTTCATGTAGTAGCATACATTTTGATCACGCTTAAGTAATGAGCAGCCTGTTTTCTGAAGAACAGGCAAAACTTGGAGGAAGAAGAGAAGGAAAGGAGGAAGTCTTTCAGCAAGTCACACCAAGATCCCTGGTTGCTTCCTTGTGTTTCCCAGACAGGAATCCACAAGCAGCCACACTGTTCTGTTTCGAAAACTGTAGTTACCCACAGACCTTTCAGAAATCAGCCTGTTTCATGGCTACATCCCTAGCTTGGAGGCTTTTGACATCATCTTCTTCAGATTTTTTAGCAACCACTTGTTGCTCCTAAAGGGTTCAGTGAAGGATACCCCTTCCTTGCTAGAAATTTTTAGGGGTGTACAGATTAGAAACACTTAAAAAACACCTAGGTTATTTCATATGGAGAAAAAAACACCTTTAAACCTGCGACAGAAAGCGTTATGATCCCAGAATCCACGTGAGGAGAGGAGAAGCAAGGTAGGTAGCAGCTACTTTCAAGCAGCATTGGAAGCAAGGCTGCAGTAGGAGGAACTTGAGGCTCTCTGACCCTTTCCTCTTCAGAGGAAAGCCCCCAGGGGCTGTATGTAGCTCTTAATTTTCTCACCTTATCTTTTTATTCTAAATTTCTTCTTAAATCAAAACTCAGTCTTTTTCTGCAAAGAAAAAGCATAACCGACTGGCAAGTCTTTGTGTGGGGCCTACAGGAGACAAATGTTGAAAGCTTGCCCCAGTAATTGCTGCAGTTCTGAAAGAAGCTAATAAATAAAGCAGTTCATGAATAAAAGCTGTTTCCCAAGTTGTGGTAACACCACTAAGAATATGAAGGATGGGAAGAGGGAGGAGGAAAAGGCAACAGGGCAAAAATAAGGAAGTAAACAACAAGATTAATGTTAAGTTTTGCTCAGTAAGAAATGCAGTGCATAAAGTAAGCAGGCACTGAGAGGAAAAGTTAAAAGTTCCTGGTGAAGTGGTATGGGCAATGCAATCCGGCTGCCACCATCATGGTTTTAAAAGTTCAGGATGCCCTCCCAATGGGGTAAGACACCATGGGGTGGATCCTGGCTTGCTGGGAGCTCAGTCAGCTTCAGGGCCCCGAAATGGCTGGAGGAACAGCCCAGCTTCCCTCAGTGATGCCCCAGACTATGCTGATGGTCTGCCACTGGTTTTGGGGGTCTCTGCTGGGAAATGCATTGCATGGCCCTGCCTGGTGGCAGTGTGACCTGTTGGATGCAGCACAAGATGAGTTGGCAGGTGGTGTTGACTTCCACACTGGCTTCCTTCCCGACCTCCCTGGCACCAGGACACGGCCTCAGCACTTTCTGCCTGAAAGCCAATACTCACCAGCTTCCCAGAGCACTTGAGCTCTGTAGATGAAGAGCACTGAACAGCAGCTGACTATATTTTCAGGATTTCAGCATGGTATTTTGCACCATATACAATGAGATAAATTCCAATTTATTTTTTTCCAAGTGACCATTACAAGTGTTCTTTAAAGAACAAAAACTGTAAAATGGAGATGTTATTAGTTACTTGACCCTGTTTTAACAACAATGTTTGAAATATTTTAGTATGTTGTTGTACTTAATTTATTGAGTCCAAGGGTTGGGTTCTCCCTCCCCTCTCTTCTCTGCCCTTAAAATCAACATCAGCAAGGACAAAATTTTTTTTAAACAGCAGAATAAAATATTTCAGTCACATCCTCCATACTAACCAGTGTTCAATATTTTATCTTTCTTTACTTTTTTTTTCATCCGTGTGCAATCAGCCTTGAAAATTTCCTTTGCCTTCAATTCTTTTACCTTTGATGGTATTCAGATTGCAGGCTATGCCTTGGCCCCTCATGCCACACAGTCTTCTATTTATATTATTAAAATGCAGCACTTGCTTTTTCATTTTACTCTGTTTACAGGGTGTTGCTTTTATTGATTAATGTCTCAGACTCAAGTAAAATGCTAATCACGCAGGGAAAAAATTGTAAAAAACTCAATATGCTGATCTGTGGTGCTTGGCATTGGAAGTAGCTCACTAACTTAGGTCTGAATTAAGCTTCTAATGGGAAGCAATTCCACCCCACTAATGCAGTGCCTGAAAACCTGTACCTCTTAGGCCAAGGGTACAATATGTTCTTATTCTATGCTTGCATCAGGAGGCACATGAGACCCAAGCACAAGAAGCCTAGAAAAAAAGCATATTTAGCTTTATTTGCCTAGATCTATAATTTTCAGACTCATTTATATTTATCTGTTTTCTGCCAAAATGATGGCTGCCACATTCTCCCTCCTTAGGACAAATCTAACATGAGAGTGTGCGTTCTGACAGCCATGGTGGTGAATTGCAAGCGGGCTTGGAAGAGAAAGTCAAACCTAAGGGTACAGCAAATCACTCTTTGCTCATGCAACACCAGCAGGTGACCAGACTCTGCCATGTTGCTTGTGCAATTCCTGAGGAGTACAACAGTTTCTGGGTGTCTCAGCATCCAAGAGCAAGATTGCATTTTGTTGCACTGAAGAGGAGGCAAGGTCTCCTTCGCTGTCCCCAGGAGAGCAGGCTTTTAACTACCATTTCTGTGAGGAGCTCTTACACATCCTGGAATTCCACCTGTAATACTGCATCCAGCACTGGAGCTCCCAACACAAGAAAAACACTGACCTGCTGGAACAAGTCCAAGGAGGGCCACTAGGATGATCTGAGGGATGGAACACTTCTTCCATGAAGACAGGCTGGCAGAGTTGAGGCTATTCAGCCTTGAAAAGAAAAAGTTTCAAGGAGACCTTATAGAAGTCTGCCTGTACCTAAAGGGGCATACAGGAAGGCTGGAGAGGGATTTTTTGCACAGGCATGTAGTGATAGGACAAGGGGGAATGGCTTTAAACTGAAAGAGGGTAGAATATTAGGAATAAATTCTAATTCTAATTCTAATTCTGTGAGCGTGATGAGACACTGAAATGTGTTGCCTACAGAAGCTGTGGATCAGTCCCAGGCCAAGCTGAATAGGGCTCTGAGCAACCTGGTCTAGTGGAAGTTGTCCCTCTTCATGGCAGGGGGCTTGGAACTAGATGATTTTTAAGGTCCCTTCAAAACCATTCTGTTATCCTATGATCCCATTTACTCCTTTCTGAGCAGCAACACCAGCAGCAATACTATCTTAGATAGCCAAGCAAATCCCAGGTAAAGAGAGAATAAATGTGAGGAAAAGTGCCCCTTGCCCAGCACCACAGGGAAGCAGCAAGAGCCACAGCCTCCACCTCACAGAGATGTGTTTCTGCACACACCTGTATTTTCCTCACGTGCAGTCCACAAGGAGCTGATAAGACTGACTGTGTGCAAAGCACTGATGTGTCAGTCTCTGCTGGTTCAGGACCCATGTGATTGAGTAAGTAAAGTAAGCTCTCAAATGTATTTTAAATCCTGTATTCACCTCAGTATGTGCTTACACCAGGTGCTAAACCAGGAACAAATGCTCAAATTATATTCATTTCAGGAGGATATAAGCAAGAGCTTCATCTCAAATGTGGGTGTACATCCTAACTTAAACAGCGATGTTTTCCTGAAGCAGGATGTAAACACTGACCCACATAAACAGTATAAAACATTTAACCATCAGAAATCCTTCTTGATGGCACTGTGTGGTTGCAAGCAGTTTTTCTCTGCTGGAAGCCTTTGTCTGTAATTTATATGTCCTGTAGAAACAAAGCTAAGCTGACTTTAGAAAATGTTCAGACACTGGAAGAGGTTAATTGATGCTTTTGTTTTTCTCCAAACCAGAAAGCTTTCTTTTTTAAAAAAGCTATTTTATACTTTTCCCATTATACTCTCTTCCCACCCCCCCCCTCCCCCCCTGGTTTTTTCTCTTATTAATAAGGTCTGGCCCTCTTTAACATGCAACA
This sequence comes from Buphagus erythrorhynchus, assembly GCA_013400855.1. NCBI lineage: Eukaryota > Metazoa > Chordata > Aves > Passeriformes > Sturnidae > Buphagus > Buphagus erythrorhynchus. The sequence goes on along the minus strand of VZTT01011164.1, from coordinate 453 downwards.
AGAGCCTAATGAGCCATGCAGCCTTCTGTAATTTCTTCACTGTTGAAAATGCCTGACACTAATCTATGCCATTTATACTAATAAGAGGTGCATCAGCTGATCTTTGGTGCAATGGAAACATTTTAAATATACTTTATTGAATTTCAGGTAGGAGTTTCTCACAAAGTTTATGCTGCTGTTGAAATTGGTGGCTTGCAAGTACTGCAGAGCTGTGTGTGCTGCACAGTACACAGAGTACACAGTACTGCACAGTACAGACAGTGGAAAAAAAAATATGATGTCCTGTAATATATTAGCTTTATAATTCATGTAAACTTGTCAAAGAGATACTGCAGGAAAGTCATATCCTCCAGGCTTTTTCTGCACTTAATGTTTGCGGTTTACAGTAACAATGAAGAGATGGCCTAAAATATGATGTCACATTTTATACTAAGTGGACATTAATTAATGCTA
>VZTT01011161.1:32457-46012 GCA_013400855.1 Buphagus erythrorhynchus | reverse complement strand
TCCTTGTTCCTCAATAGATGGGGCAGAAGCATCACAAGGTTTTCAAATTATAGGAGATAGAACTAATGTTCTGTTCATTTTTATGATGTGTTTTGTGGTTCTTATCTTGCATACTCAGGCAGTTTTCATGTCAGTTAAACTCAGATTATATTCTCTAGTTTTCAGATAAGGAGTAAAATCCTCTAAATAGCAGAAAGTGATTTGTCATAGGTTTAAGACTTAAAATTAGAAATCCAGTGATAGATTTGTTATTTACTCATTATTCAGAGAGGAAAGACACTAACAGGGGCAATTATGCATAACTCTTTTGACATTCTTAGAAATGCGAGGAACTAACGTGAATACATCTGTTTGGAACTTTGAGGAAACTCACATGTGGATGCAAAATCTGCAGTCCAGTCTCTAAGGCTGCAAAACTAAAATAGCAAATTATGGAATTAGTATTCAGAGTTCAGCTCTGCTACTTAGATCTGTGTCTATTTAAAAGTGATGTAAATGCTTAAAAATATTTAGGAACTTTGAGGGAAAAGGAAGGTACAAAGTACTTAAAATTTGCAAAGGTAAGAAAGGTTTGACGCATAAAAGTACATTTCAATCAATTTCTTTTTGTTTTCATCTTTCAGAGCTTCCCTTTCAAACTACTCTGGCTCTCCCTCTGACACTTTCTAGATTAACTGTTCTGCTGATGATACATCTGCAACAGAACTGTGTAGGAACATGGTATCAACTCACCACAATTTCTGTAGAAGTGAAAATTTATTGCATTTAAAGACATTTTAAAATTAAAGTGCTTAAATCCATGTGGTTTAGTGATACTGAATTGGAAACGTCTCACAGTCATTTATAGTCTGTGCTGAAATCAGAGTTCCCTGGTTGATGTGACATGATTATATGTTATGAGTGCATGTGTTAACCTTTCAAAATAAAATGTTCGGTTTCTTCTTTTAAATACCAAATGCTTATAGTTATAATACTTGCTGATATTTGCTCACTGACAGTCTCACTTGTTTTCAAACCCCACATATTTAAAGTTGTGGAGTGTCAGATTGATGTTTCTTTCACTCAAATGTCATATTCATCAACTGTATTGTGCTACCAGATTGTTAAACAGACAAGGTGACTTGCAGAGTGACAAGTGATGTGATGTCCCAAACCATTAAAATACAGTAATGATATGTTTTTTTCCTTTTCGGCTTTTGCAACAGTGGGTTTTCTGTAAAACACAGGTGAGAATATTTCTGAGTAGATCCATTGGATGGAAAAAAATCCTAGTTAATGAATAACAAAACCTGGAATTCAATTGGAACCTCACAGATAATTCAGAAGTGCTGAAGACTTAGGAAAAAATAATGTTACAGTATTTTATAATGAGAAAAAGATGCATTATGTTGTAAGAAAAATAAAATTGATTGATACATTATACTGTCTTACATAATCAGTTTTGCAGGATCATTTTTTTTAGCTATAATAAAAGCAATTTTATAATTTTACTTGAATAGCCTCCCAGGAATACCACAGGAAAGGACGGAACTTCTGCTTAACCTTGTATCAACTCAAATGTCTTTCTCAACTTATCAAACTCTTTTTATTAACGGAGGAAAAAATTGAAGAGCTCTCTACAGAAATTCTGCTGCTGCCTTCATTTACAGAGAGGAATAAGAATGTTCAAGGTAATGAATGATTGTCCTGATTTATTAGTTTACTTTGTGCAAAAGAATAATTTTATACTATTTTCAACATTAATTACCTAATTTATGTCATCATATTTTTCAAATAAATGTGTTACTATATCCACTGAAAAAGCTTTTGAAATGTGCACATTTACATTTGAGCACAATGACTTGGAGAAAAGAACTGATTGCTCTGTATAAAGATGTGATGTACTAACTGTAGATATTGATGGAGAGCCATGATGAAAAACTATCAAACACTGTAACAAGATATCTCCTGCTGGAATCTCTATAAAATCCTGTGTCTCACATAGGACACAATACTTAGAGTCTGAATTCTTTGAAACTGACTTTTTCTGAACTTGTCCTTGTAAGCTGCCTTTTCCAAGAGAGAAAAGCACTGACTTAAATATCGGTTTAGTTGATCTTAGTGTACATGAAACTAACTGCTTAAGGACATAGTCCTTGTTTAACCTGTATTTCTCACACTTACTCATATGTAGTATGTTTACTAGCATTGCTTATCCCACTGGCTTTGGTGGGTGTGTTACAGAAGGAGGCTCTACATCAGTAAAATGATCAAGCCTCAGGTTTTCATTTGCTATAGGTCCCAAGCTCACTCTTTTTTTTCATCTAATTGTATTCAGGAGAACCTGGTATCATGATAATTCAAGTGAATAAAACCTTCCAAGAGTATGCTCACGTTCTTCTACTCTGCTGTTTCTGCCAGTAGAGACTCCAAGTCATGAGAGAGAAGTGGTTTCAAGAGCTTTGATTCTATTGCAGGAAAAGATCAGACCAGAAATGAGGCCAGGCTGCTCAGGGAGAGAGAGGATAGGTGAAGTCAAATGTTCACTATCTCTATAGTCAAGCTGCAGGCTGAGGAGAAAGGTGTTTTGGGAATGATGTAGTCTCAGAATATTAAATTGATGAAAATAAAAATATTAAATAATAAGAAGAGTTCCAAGACACACATTTTGTTGATGTATTCTTCACCTGTAGGATTGACACTCCAAAATAAAGAACTACAGGATAACCTATATATTTTTAGAATATACATCAAAGCTCTAATGAAATGTGCATTCCATTTCTGCTACTGACTTCAATGTATTTCTAGCTCATTTAGTCACTTGGTTTTACTAATTCTCAAGAAATGTTAAGCTGTTATACATTATAATTTATGTTTTATGGCCTTGATTCTACAAAGAGTTGTTAGAATAAACTTGTGGAGTTTTCCTCATGTGTTGGACAGGGTAGACATTCAGTAAGGGCAATGGTAAATGTACTTTTTATTACTGTATTATGTGAGAAAGTGTAAAAAAAAATAAAAAAGCCTTGAATGGGAAATTTATTTAAGTGACTGTATTTTAAAGCATGTGGTCTTCAGTAATTCAGAGAACTTAAAGACTTCAACATTAGTAAGAAATATTTTATTTTCCAGGAAGTAAAAATTATCCTTCAGGCATTTTTCCAAGCTTAATTATATTCAGAAGTTTTTCTCCAAAGTGTGTTAAGCAGCCTTTTTTTAGAAATATTCTTTTAAAGTAATCATGTCTGTAGCAAGTTGGTTCTTAATTGGTACCTCTCCTTAAATCTGAATGGGAAATATTATTAGATCTTGTAGGAGGCAATCTTGTGGGTAGAAGGTACATTCTAAAAAAACCATAGAATTCATTTTTCCCTGAAGAACAAGTGAGGGTAAGTATTTTTCAGATGCTTTTAATTAAGTCTTCAGACATACATTTGTTTTTAGAGTTGCTGTTATGATCAGGTGGTTCTATTCACAAAACTTTGCTCAGTGATATATTTACAGATAGTTTGTGAAAAGAGGACATGTCCAGAGAAATTTTTAACAAGAAGCCTGACTAGAAGAAGGGTTTATTGGTGTTATTTTATTTTCGTATTGTTGGACATCTCAGTTGTAGTAAAGTGAAAGATGATTTGATGTGAGAGAATGAAATCTGTGTTCCCAGTAGTTCCAGGTTGTGTCAAGTACCAAAAGGGATTTAAGATTGTCTCTGTTAATGTCCTATATTGGGTTGATAATCTTACTGTTTTCACTGATGATGGCTAAGTTTTTTGGTAAGATTGATTAGAATCCTTGTTTTATTTTCATCAGAACGCATTATAATATTTAACTAGGCAATATAACAACCATCTTCTGTACTTATTTAGAAGCCTTATTACTAGAAATCTTGTTTAATTTGACAGAGTCAAGACTGTAGATATGTCTGAAGCAGCTTTAAATTGACTTGGGTACAAAGGTCAGGTTTCGGCACAGGCTGCAGAACCAGCCTAAGAAGCAGAGAAAATAAGCCCAGGCTGAAGCGTGTGCTGATGGTGGTAGACAGTTACCTATACTCTCAGAGGGTTAAAGCTAGGTTGGGTATATCCAGGCTATCTCTGCAGTGAGGGATATCTGAAGTGTCAGAGCTGTGCAAGTAGTCCTGCTGGCAAATTAGGGAAAGATGGCTGATTCATAAAAGGTAGATGGATGTCCAAGTCACCTGAAGTTTCCTTGGGCATTGCATAGACAGTAGCCTTGTACTTGTTTCCTTTATTTTTTGGTTGCTTTTAATATTCATAGGAGACTTTTAATCTATATAACTCACACAGAGATGCAACAAAAATAATGTTTTGTTTCATGTGCTTGTGTCAAGTGGTGTGTTTATGTGTATAGCTGTTTCAATGTCAATTTTTTTTTGTTTTATATTCCATAGTACTTCAATTTTGATATTTAGAACATGTATAAAGTTCCATCAGAAACAAAGTAGTTCTTTGGATGGTTCCTCTTTTTAAATTTTTTTTTTGTCCCAAAGATGGCATCTGAGTTTTATCTAAACCAGACGGTTTCTTGGCCCTCATTTTTCCCTAAACCCAGCAATGACAAAGAGCAACGGCTGCATAAATTGGATGTAAGAAGAACACTTAGGGTTTATCACAGAAGAATCAAAGATTTCATATCTTCTGACAGATTGTTTGTACTCTTAGGGGGTCTTAAGAGGGGTCAAATGGCTTCTAAGAGTTGCTTAGCTAGATGGTTAAGGGATTGTATTAGAGAGGCGTATGTAGTTAAGGGTAAAGAGGCTCCCAGGGTTTGTAAAGCTCATTACACTAGGACTATAGCTGCTTCTTGGGCGGAGAGGTCGAAGGCTTCCACATTGGAAATTTGCAAGGTGGCCACCTGGGCTTCTCTTCATACTTTTTCATTGCATTATTGCTTGGATGTAGTCTCTTCTGCAGATTCTGCTTTTGGTAGGAGGTTGCTTGTGAACCAAAAAAAGAACAGTGAAGAAAAGAAAGACATGTAGTTCAGAGTTCTAGCTGGCAACAAGACAAGTTTCTTTGCAGCTTGCACAATGGAATCCTATGAAGACCAATTTAGGCCGTTGAAAATAGATGTTAGAGGGAAGTACTGCCTACCAGTGTTCTCTGATGGTAACCCCATGGCAGACAATAGCACCAAAGGAAACAGTGAACCAGAGTGAACCCTGTAGGGAGATGGATGTAGAGAGATTTTTAGGTGATACGGCTAGGTCTCTGAGTTCAGTTTGAGAGTTCTTTATCTGGCATCTTCTGGAATATATTCAGAATCCTCATTTTCACAAATTACTTTGCATAGATTAGAGAAAAGAATTCTCTAAATTGCATTTTCCACTCTAACTTCTTTTCACTGTTCTCCATCCAATTCTTCCTGATTTTATTTTTTGACTTTACCAGCAGTAACTTAGTGTTCCTCAGTGAGCAATATGTATACACCAAGATTTGAGCTTAATTTAAAATTATTTGTGTTTCTAAGCACAGTGTTTTAGAAAGATAGGATAAATATACATTTTATCTACTACCAATGTGTTCTTCAAGTTATCATTTAAATCAAAATAAGGAGAAAAATCATGCAAAGTTCTTAGGCAAAGAAGTGATGGTATGGTTTATTTCCAATCTGAATGTTAGTTTGACATCTGGACAAGACTGCTACTCTGCCTTTCAGAGAAAAGGAATCTGTGTTTTTCTATCATTTATTCACAGTGGTGCATAACCTCACTTCATTCCACTACAGGCACTGAATTTAGTAAAATTAAAGGAGTAACCATCCCTAGTTTTTTCTTGACTATTTAACCCTTTTTTCTGCAGGCATCTTGTCATGCCTACTGTGGTGAGATAGTTGACTTCTCTACTTACATTTAGTTGGGATGTTCTGACATACCTTGTGCTTCCAGAATCACAGCTTTTCTTTGAAGCAATCAGGAGCATGTTTGTCTACAATCAAGGGTTAAGCAGGAGATCTGGGTTTAGAACTCTGCCAAATTGCATTCTCTTTCCATCTTTAAGTTAGATTTTTTTCCTCTTAGGTTTTCAGAAGCCTCTTGTTAAGACTTCTGAAAAATCAAAAAATATCTAATGTGCTTTCATCTGTCTCACTTTTTTTTCCCCCCCATTTCAGTGAGAAAGATGAATTTTGGACTATCTGACAGATCAGACAATGAATACCAAGAAAGGCTTTTTCCAGTGGAGTGCTTGAAAACACTGTGGGCAAAGTTGTCAAGTCCTTGGGTTTACAAGCTCTGTCTCACGGGACTGGGAAGATTTGAAGAAGTCTTTCCTCCACACATTAAAGAGAAATCCTTAACTCTATATCCATTTCTGGAAAGTGTAATACAAGGAGTATCAAATAAAATTTTTGAGGTGCATCCTCCTAGCAGACTTTTATTGTAAAGTTGCAGTGTGCAAAAGTTGCAATTGAAGATTAAAAACAGATGTGATTTTTTGCTTTGGTCTCAACATAAGATGTTTAAATATCTTCTCTTAGAAATACACAGCTTCAGTGATCAATCCAAAGTGAAGATGAATTTACACCAGGAAGAGAATATGATTTCAGAGGTACATTTTCTGCATCTGGGTTAGTGCAGTGTGCTCAGTACAGTACAACGAGTAAAAGAAGATAGAAAGCAAAAGGGTTTTTTGACCCATAGTTAGTCAGGGATTTTTTTATTGTTATTTGTATTTCTGGAGGAATGGTTCTTCCTACTTCTGCAAGATGTATTATTTCCAGTATGGTTTCAATAAAAGTTTTGACTGAGCCGGCTGAATCCAATTTGTAAGGTACTTTGATAGCACTGTTACTTAGCTTATACACAGGTAGTGAGTAGTCATAGAAAAGCTTCCCTTGATACTTTGCTATTCTATGCTGCATGTAAGATGATGTCACAATGACTGTTCTTATGGCCCTAAATGCTATAAAAATAGGAAAGCTGTGGAATTCTATAGAAAAAAAATTTAATAGAACTTCGTATAAGAAATAAAAATAATTACATCTAGAATGCAAGAGATGTCACAGTCATTCTTTGGTCTTTGTAATCATCATTACAAAAACAGAAAAATACTGAATTGGAGAAAGAATTTAATAAATTGTAGATAAAGGAGACCTAGGCAAACAATTGTTTTGAAGAGAAGAGTAATCCCAGACAAATTTTAATACACACAAGAGTGTTTCTGAAGAGTTTTGACTTTACGTGTAGCACTGGATATAATCTTGTTCTCTTTATTTACAATCAAAATTATTAAAGCTGCGTGGCTGTTAAACTAAAGGAAGTACACAAATTATGAGCAGTCCCTCAAGACTAGATGTTTGTAGAACATCAATTTCAAGAAAGATATAGATATATATAGAGATATATATATTATAGCAAGGATTTGTGGTTAATCCAATCTTCCCTAATAATGAAGAATGGTCATAGTGAAGGTGTAGAATATGCTCTGGAAAGGAGCAAATATGAGAAAATAACATGTTTTCCTTCAGCCCCCATCTTCTTTCACAACATTCACTTTTTTCTGCTCTCTTTCTGCAAATTCTCTTCTCTAAACAACCATATTAGAGGAATCACATGCATTTCTTTCTATCTGTGCAAATGCAGTTTGATATGTGCTATTTAAAGAGAGAAGTCAGAGAATTTGTCTAGAAAAATGGCTGTCTAGATAGGTACACTTCCTCTGATCCATGCCTGCCATCCTGTTTGCAGTGGCTAACTAATTTGGGCTGAGTAGCAGCTGTACATTGAATAAAGCTGTGCTTCTCTTTCCCACGAGAGTTTGCTGATTAGGGCAAGACAGTCAGAAGACAAGGCCCTAAAATCCTTGCTTGATGACACTTAAAAAGGCTTGCGGTTTTTCATATATTCTCAGTTAGACATACAGTACAAGTACCAACAAGATATTCTCAAGAGGTCAAAACAACAAAAGAAGAAACTTTACTGGCAACTTCAGGATATCAAAGAACTTTGGCACAAGGTTTAGGCCAGCATTCAATCAACATAAAACACTTTTCAAAGCATTAACTTAGCTCATTCAACTTTGCAAACTCTAAGCCCATTCAATTTTAAGTTACTCAAAAATTTCAGGAACAGAGAATTAGAAGAAAAAGATAGAAAAGATATAGAAAAGAACAAACATAACTTACCACTCCTGGTTCCAGTGGTGTTCAGCTCATAGAGATTCCAAGAGGAGGCAGGGCCAAGGTGTACTCACCTTGTGTCTCAGGTTAAATACCCTTTGGCTTTCCTGGGTCCTTCCCCAGGTGGGAGTTTCAGTCGTCGGGCCGCTCTGGGGCTGGACTGCAGCTCCAGGGGCAGCGTGTGGAGCATTGCCTGCAACGTGCCAGGGACTGGTAGCCACTGTGGGGCTGGGATACAGGCTCTGAGGCGTGGAGTGTATGGAGCAATGCACTGCCTCACCAGAGCAGGGCCTGACCTCTCTCTTTCCCTCACACACACACTCCCAAAACATTTTGAGCAAGCAATCCTTCTAGTCTCTCACACAAGTGAAGAAGTTGCAGGATGGGAAGGTTATAATTTGTTATCTGTCTCTGTGGAAATAGTGTTTAAGAGGAAGGTTATAGTAGCATCTGAAGAGCAGAGGCCTTATGGGGGCTGTGCCTAAGTGTACAATGTTCAATACAAAATGTGAAGGCAACCCTTGCTAGCTGGAGGTTAAATTGAAGAAGATTAAGGCCAGCCATATTAAGACCAGCCCAGATGAGATTTGGGGTAAGCAAAAATTTGAGAAACCAAAGGAAGTTAATAAAATATGGGAGACTTGAACCTGGGGCTTCTTTGAGAAGACCAGTGGAGTTTTTAATGTGCGTAAGCCTACATGCACAAACATAGATACATATGACTGTAAAACAGGAATGCCCAGACTGTTAATTAGAAAAGGAGGTGGGATAATGTAGTAGAACATGTTAATTTAATAATGAAGGAGCCTGTTAAATGACTGGTGTGGGTGTAAGCATCATTTGGCTCTTTGCCTGTGATCCTGGAGTCACAGATCTACCATCAGTGAGATACTTGTTTATCTCAGCTGTGAGTTCTTAACAAGTAAGGCAGCAATGCTGTGAATACACAAGGATTTTAGGCTAGATGTTTTTCTTGAAAGTCTTGATATAAAAAATTATAAATATCAGATCTAAGTAGTGACAATAATATGAGAATGTGAATATATAGCTCACTTGTGGTTATATATCATGGTTAGAATGTGATGTTGTATTTATAAAAAAAAGGAGAATTGCAAGGAAGAAAAGGTAAATTTAAGGTAGAAAGCACGAAATGAAAAACGGGGAAAATATCCAGTCAAAGTTGTTTGCGTTTCTTAAATTCTGGTCTAATTTCTAAAGAAAACCGTTAAAAACTTCATCATAAGTTACATACATAAAATACATTAAAACATACTGAAAAAAAATCCAGTTTCTGGTACTGTCTATAGATCTGGTGCTGTGTTGAATGATCAGGGAGTTTGATGGCCTGTTAATACCTTTTGGTTTTATGTTCTACCATTTTATCTTTCATTGTTCCCAGCTTAAATCTCTCAATGCCTTTTGAAAATGCAAACAAAAATGGTATTTGGGAAAAAAAACCCCTAACAAACAAAAACCCACAAAAACTTCAAAACTCTACAATGTTGCATAAGTATATGAAAAACAGTGTTTGTTTTCAGAATGCAAATTGATTAGGGGAAAGGTAAAATCTACTTTGGATAAATTAAATCCAATGCTAAAAATTTCATGGAAAGAGAAATGCCCTTTAAACCTTGGCCATATACTACTAGTAGCTTCAGATCACTGAAGACCTCTAAGGTTATGCCTAGAAGGTAATCCTTAACAATGCTTTGGCAGCACCTGGTTATTTAAAACCTCTTTTAATTTCATATAAAGTATGTTACAGACATTCGCACTAGTGTTGTTTACCAGCTTTATGCTACAAGACAGATTTTTAAAATACCATATCCTTTGGTGTTACTCTTGTATCTCTTTGTGACTCACAGAATCACAAAATGATTGAGGTTGGAAGGGACCTTTGGAGTTCATATTGTCCAACAGTCCCTGCCCAAGTAAGGCCTCTAGAGCCAATTGCTCACAATTATGACCAGATAGCTTTTGAGGGATGGAGATTCCATAACCTCTCTGAACAACCTTATGGTGTGTGGTCACCTTCACAATAAAAAAAGCATTTCCTGTTGTTCAGAGGAAACCTCCTGGCTTTGCGTCTGTTTGTGCCTTTGACCACTGGCCCTGTCATTATGGAGGACTGATTCTAGCCTCTTTGGACCCTCCTTTCAGGTATTAATAATAAACATTAGTGATATATCCTGCCCTTAGCTTTCTCTTCTCTTGGCTAACAGTCCCAGTACTCTCAGCCTGTCTTCCATTCCCTTTGTCATCTTCCATGGCCCTTTGTTAGACCCTCCAGTATGTTCATGTGCGTCTTGTACTGAGTAACCCACAACTGTACACACAACTCCAGGTGTGGCTCATCAGTGTTGAATAGATAGGAAGAATAATTTCCTTTGACCTGCTTAAAATGCTTTGCTTGATGCAGACCAGATACTATCTGCCTTCTTTGCTGGCTTATGCTCAACTTTGTGTACTTGTGGACCCCCAGGTCCTTTTATGCAAAGTTTCTCTCCAGCAGGGAGAACTCTAATGTGGGTTGATGCCTGGGTTTGTTCCTTCCTAGGTGCACAACTTCACTTCTTGGACTTTATGAGGTTCTAGTGTGCCCATTTCTTCAGCCTGTTGAGGTCTTTCTGGATTTGCACCATAACTGTCTGCCTTCCAGTTTGATGTCTGCTGCAGACTTGCTGAGGGTACACTGTACCACATCATCCAGATCATTAACGGAGATGATAAACAGGATTGGACCTAGTATTGACCCCTGAGATAGACTGCTAATTACTGGCCTCAAACTAGACTTAGTGCCACAGATCACTGCATTTGGGGCTTGGCTATTCAGCCACTTTTCAACTCACCTTACTGACTGTTTGTCCAGTCCACATCTCAAGAGCTTGTCTACATCTTGTCCCATAATGAGATCTTATGGGAGACGATGCCATGGGCTTTATTGAAGTCCATGTAGACAATATCCACTGCTGTCCCCTCATTTACCAGGCCAATAATTTCTTCATGGAAGTCTATCAAGCTGGTCAGGCATGACTTCCCGTTACTGAAGCCATGCTGAATGCTCCTGATGAATTCTTTGTAATGTGCTGGAAATGCCTCTATTACCTTCCCTGGGGTTGAAGTGAGATTGACAAGACTCTGATTCTCTGAGGAATCCTCCTTGCCCTTTTTGAAAATAGGAGTGACATTTGCTTTCTTCTAGCCTTTGGACTCTTCTTCCAGTTGCCATGATTGATCAAAGATTATTGAGAGTGGCCTTGCAACAACATCTGCCTATCAGCAATGGAGAGACGGGGACGTCAGAGTTTGGATCAGAAGCCAATTTTGAGTATACAAGGCATTTCTGTCGGCTTTTACTTGTATGGCACTTATATAGGGTTCTATTTTTGGTAACAATTTCCCATTGGTTACACATTTTCATGACATCACGTCACCTGGTAACATTATCTTATCACAAAGCTTCTCAACATGTTTCTTGATCACTTCTTGCACAGTGAGCATTTATCTGTGTCTGTCTCTCCCACAGTTTCTGCTCAATCAGGCCTAAGATATCAGGCCTCTTTATCAGCTACATTATGCTCTCTGTTTTATTCTCTATGTCTGCCAGCTCCCTCCATGCTGGCAGGTGCATCCCATGAGGGCCCAAGAATTTCAATATGTTGAGTTTGCTTAGTTATTCTCAGACCTGATCCCTTTCCACCAAGAGTATATCTTCCTTGCTCCAACCTTACCTCCTGGTCTCTGGGGCCTGGGACTCCTGAAGGCTGGTCTTGATAGTAAATACTGAGTTGAAGACATTCAGTATCTCAGCCTTTTTCATGTCTGTGTTACCAGGTCCCCCATGTTTTTGAGCAATGGGCTCATGTTTTCCCTAGTTTTCCATTTATCACCTGTGCATTTATAGAAGCCCTTGTTGTCTTTGACATCCCTGGCCAGATTAATTGCATTTGAGCTTTAGCTTCCTTAACTTTTTCCATGCACAGAAGTTGTTTATGTGTCTCTCCCAGGCTACTCATCCTTACTTCCACGCTCTGTATGCTTCACTTCGTGTTTGAGTTTGGCAAGCATCTTCTTGTTCATGCGTGCAGGTCTTCTGCCATTTTTTTTTTCAACTCTCTTGAGCTTGGCAGAGGTGATCCTTGAATATTAATCAAATTTCTTGCCCATTACCTAAGGCCTTTTCCCATTTGACTCTCCCAAGCAGATATTTGAGGAGGCTGAAGTCTGCTCTTCTGAAGTCTAGGGTTGTGAGCTTGCTTTTCATGCTCCTTTGTGCTCTCAGGATCTGGAGCTCCACTCCATCATGGTCACTGCAGCCGAGGCTGCCTTGGACTTTCAAAGCCCCAACAAGCACCTCCATTTGTGCTTTTATCACTTGGAAGATGAGTCATCAATGTACTTCAGGAACCCAGATTTCTTGAAACACTGATAAAAGTGAATTCAACCCCAGATATTGGTTTGTCTTTTACAAAACTGGGGCAATATCTCATTACTCTAAGATTTATGAGAGAGCTTTGTACCAGCCCTTCTTAAGAAGCTTCTCTTGTTCTTTATATTTTTATAAGCCATCATTTTGCTTATAATAACTGTACTAATTAATTGTCTTTTTATTCTTATTGTTTTGGTGTTTCCAAATAAGTAAAAGCTTTAAAAATAGATTAGTATTCAATTGATATAATTCTTTGAGCAAAGAGGAGAAATTAATTTTTATACAGCTGATCTAGTGTTATCCATTCCCCCTAAGAAAAGGTAGCTTCACAATCAGTATAAAAATGCATAAGTGACAAAAGAAACCATATTTTACATATTATATGTGCATTTGTATAAAATACAAGTGCAACCAGATGTTGATTTCATCATGTTATATAAAAGAAACTGTGTATAACTTGAGTTTTACTTTATTATAACATTAGTATTCCCCTACATCTTCTTGAGGGTTTTTTTATGCTCCATATTGATGTATCAGAAGATGTTGTAGGCTGCTGACTTTTCTACAGAATTAATCTTAACTTTGATCTCTTTTATCATACTGTGCAGGAGTTCTGAAGAGAGCTAGTGGGGAGCTTTTAATAGGAGAAACCAGACCAAATGAAACCAGCGTGCTTCCTGAACAGTTACTTCAGGTAGAAGAGGTGAGTATGAAAAGAATCTTACACTTTGAATAGGGTTTTCTTTTGTGTGTGTCTTCAGTGTAGACTTTGCCATGTTCATTATAAACACCTATTGCCATAGTTTCATTACTTCAGCTACTCTGATTACTTTTATGTGCAAAGTTTCAGTTTAGATGGAATAAAATCTTATGGCTTTCAAAGAAGTGGTTGGTATTTTGTAGTTAATAACAAAAAACATAATTAAAAGATACCTTATAACCAAATGGAAAAAAAGATTACTAAATTATGGTTGCTTTCTTAGTATTATACAATCTCAAAGAATCTTG
>VZTT01011161.1:9317-29021 GCA_013400855.1 Buphagus erythrorhynchus | reverse complement strand
ATGATTTCTAAGTGGTTATATGCACTATTGAGCTGCTTTCACTCTGATATTTTACTGTCTCCTGCATGAAGTCTGTCTTTCTGAGTGGGAAGTCTGAGCCAAAATACTGCTCAATAATTCTGCTTAGGTGTATTATCAAAGAATTTTAGTATGTAACTACCAAAAGCAATCTCTGTACTCTGTGCTTATGTTTTCTTTGTCACACTCAGTGCTGATGTAATAATTGCTGATGCAACAATCCTGTAACATCCAAATAAGTGAATGACAAATGTACTTGTCTCAGAAAATAGGATGAAGTAACTTATTTCTCAGTTATTGGTTAAATGAGAATTTATAGACAAGCAGATATATTTTAAGAACTTTTGAAACAAAGCATTGCAAAACTGAATGCTACATTCAGGACCAAGAGAAAATGAATGATTGATAGCTACAAATCAAAACTACTTGCAGTACTAGGGATTGTTACCTCGTAGTGCACAGCCTTTCAATCGTTGTCTCTTTAATCATTCTCTCTGAACAGACCCCTGTTCCTAGTGCCTGTCCAAAAATATCGGGAATTCATCAACATTCTCCAGTTTCAAGTTACGAACTACTGCATCAGAGTTTGTGCTACAAGCATTTTACAGGATGCTGAGAGCCACTACTGGGATGACTACAAAGCTTTTTACGAGGTGTGAGGTTAAGTTTACTATGGCTCCCTTTTACAAAATAGGTTTTAGTGGTTGCCAGCTCTCTGACTAATCAGAAGCATGAGATTATTGTTTTTACATAAGGATTATTGGAATTTACTATTTTGAAATATCTATTATTGCAGGCAAGTGTTTCTCTAGAAATGATGTAGGAAAACAGTCATTCAATGATGAGATAGAGTGTTACCATGAAGTGTTTGTGTTATTTGCTTAATAAAATATTTACTGTGTGTTAAGACATTTATATAGATCTCAGTAAAGAGGACACCATCATCTTAATCTCTAAGAACTTTATACTTCTTTTAGAAAATATTTTTCTAGGAATTTTTTTATCTGATTCTTTGATATTTATTTTCATTTGGTTTCCCTTTTTACTTTTTGTGAGTAAAGGGTGTAACAAAGAAAGATGGTCAATGTAGTTACCTAAAGCATTCAGCAATGTATTTCTGAAATAACCAGTGCCACTTCACCTGCATCTTGAAGTCACAGGTCTGATCTATAGCTATAATCCTAATCATTCTATGAAAAAAATCAAGATAATTATTTTCAATTGTTGGATTTTTTTCCTTCATCCTAGTTAAATACAAACATATGTTGATGTAAACTGTTTGAAATTATTTTCACTTAATTTCAGGATGAAGTATTATATGGGTTTTTAATCAGTAATAACTGAGATCTCTTGGAGATGAAGTCTTGTCCTGCCTTGTATAATTTTCTCTGTGAGACAATTGGTGTGTTCTGTTAAGCATTTTCTAGAATTCTTACATGAAAGAAAATTCCATCTGATACATGTAATCTACAGATATAGTGTAAGAAGCTGCTCAGTCAGTGACAAAATCTGTGCTGGACATGGTATGCAGACCATAGAGTAATTTATCAAAATGTCCATCCCTCCAAAGACAAGTACATGAATTCAAACAATTTTGTTTGATGATAGATGACAAGGTAAGAAATGCAGTGGCTTTTGGCAACTGCTGAATCATTATATGATCTTCATTGTCTGTAGTGCCTATGGTGCTATGTCTTGTTTATTGGTGACCCAGTAACTTCACCATGGAGAAATAGCATACAAAATGCAGTTTACAAACAGTAGCTAAACAGTTTTATCATAACAGAACAGAACTGATGTGTGTAGGATAGAATGAGGAACACTGGTGTCTCAGCTCTGTGTGTTTGCAGGATTTGAGGTGAAAAATATGTAATTTTACATCATTGCTCCTCTTTTTACTGAGCCATGGGAGATGGTCCAAGGGTGGACCATGATCTGCTCTGAGCTCCTTCAGGAGCTGTGCTGCTGAGCAGATGTTACTTCAATTGACGTCTTGTAGGCATCCGAAATGGAAGAGATTGGTTTAAGATCTATTGCTTAAGGTCTATTGCAGAGACAATTCCCTGCTGAAACTTCCAGCAGTGAGAGGTGGCTTCTTCCAACATATGAGCTCAGCAGGAAGAGTGTACCACTGGGCCAGCTCTCCAGATTATGTTTTTGAACGAAGCTCTTAGTGTAGCAGACATCTGCTGTAGCTGTGGGAACTTATGTTTCCTAACAGTCAAAAGAATTGTCTGTTCAGAGATGATACTGAGTGGCTTATGTAATAAAACACAGCTGCTTGTTTCCTCATATAATCTAAATAGAAGCTCACATCTGTTTTTATTATATGAAGCCTGCAAAAATAGCAGATATTTATCAGTGGAATTGTCTAGAAATGGCAACAAATAGAAACACAGGTCAGAAAAGGGGAGCGAATCTTATTTAAATCTTCAGTGATATTGTTGCTTCTGCAGTGGAGGTACAATACTAAAAAAGGGGAAAAGAGCTATTACTTAAATAAACCAAAGCAGAGAAAGTGAAACAATTCATGTTTATAATTACAAAGTTAAAAAGTTAAACTTGTCAACAAGCTCGTTTATTTTCTTTTTTGTCATAATTTTTGCCACTTTTTAATATAAAATGCACTTCAAATATTATGTCAGAGAAAAACCAAATAGTGTCAACTTCCAATAATATGCTAATGCTTAGGCTAATGTATTTAAAAAGAAGCCAGATTATTCTTGATTTTCATTGTTAAAGAATGCCTATCAAACTCTAAAAGTATTTTTTAAGTTGTGGGGTTATTTTGTATTTCTAATAATACTAATATATCAACAAATTCTTAAAATATTTCTCAGTTCCTTTGAGATTTGGGAACTGAAGATTGAAGTCTCTGTTCTCAAAAAGCTTCATGATAATGCTATTTGCTGAAAAAGTATTAGTTGAAATATTTAAACGTGAGTTTTCCTGTGTACTTTTTAGAAATATTATGGATTAACTGCTGTGATTTTGACTCCTGTGTATTTATTTCTGTGTCTTAATGGGATAGATCTGTTTAGACAATAAAATATTAATGCCAATGCTGATTCCTTGCCAGAAAATACTTGGTTTCAATACATTCAAATTACAAGCGGAAAAAATATCTTAGCAAAAAATCTGGATATCACTTATTAATATTTCAGTTGTTCTTTTCTCTACTCTTCTTACATATCTATTATATATAAGCAAGGTTTTATAATCATGGTTATGCATAGCATTTCTGAAACTGGGTAAATACCCAGGTTAAGTAATTTAAATATATTGTCTTTGCAGACAAAGAAACTGCTATGTTAACTTTATCAGCTATTCTACTGCATACGGAATACTGTCTATGTTTTTAAACTAAACTTTCAACACTATAGGTTTTGAGAATAGGTTAATTGAGGATATAAGAGTTCAAATGCTGTGGTTTTATTTTGTGGCAGAACTGTAATTTTGTGACTGAAATGCAACATGTGTTTCCTTGCAAATAAAGATGTCTCACATCTTTTCAAGGACCATTTTTGGCCATATATTCCTGGACTCTTTAGCTATTTCCTTTCAGGTTGAATTAACTAGACCTATAGGAGTTAAATTGACATTTTGGAAGGTGTGTTTTTGTTCTATAATGTGTGGTGGTTTTGACAGGGGGAAAGATGTTCATTCTCTGTCCAGATGTGGTATTACTTCTGCTGTGCTCTTCATCATGATCTATGGACTATTCTACCTCCAAAGACAGCCCAGGAGATTCTTACAGATGTACTAGGGCAATCTTTGGATATTCTGTCCTCCAGATATTGTCAGGTGTGTCCGAGTTACAAAAGAACACCACAAATCAGGTAATGGTTGTATATTTAATGCAACGTTTTGATGAATAAAAGAAATAAATGTTAGTTTTCTATTATTCACTGCTTTGATTCAAATTTCAATGTTAATGAACACAGCAGAGAGGATGGACCAAATCTATGCATTTTGATGTTTGTTTTAATAATATATATTTTGTACATTTGAGTATATTTAGTAGTTATATTGCAAACTGGGTGGAATCAAAGGCCTCTTTCAACTCTCTGTGAAACTGTTCCACAAACTGCTTGATTGGTTTGTAAGCCTCACAATGCAAGTGCATTGAGGATTGGTTATGTCCAAAAACGTGGACAGAATTAGCAACGTCAGGAATAGAAATAAAACTGTTGATTCTTTAAGAAAATTCAATGTTTTCCAGTATAATTTGTGTTTTTATAGCGCTTTTCAAGTGAAAGAGCTACCAGGTCACATCAAAAGATTTGTCAGAATGATGCCAGTGGTGTAGAAGGAGAGAGGAGAAATAGGCTCTTCCTTTTTCTGTCATTTTAGGAAATAAGAAATTGGAAGCTTTTCTTACTGCAATTCTTATGTTTTGCCAGAGAGGAAGGTCTTTTTGAGAAATACTAAAGCAGGCATCTTCAAGTGGAAGTTTGCCCTACCTTTATCCTTTCTATCCAATGTCTTGTTTTACTGAATATATAGGTGTATTTCTCCTAACATAATCACACAGAATTACAGAATGGGTGACTTTGGAAGGGCCCACATTGGGTCATCTGGTCCAACCTCCCTGCTCAAGCAGGGTCATCCCAGAGTACATCGTAGAAGGCCAAGTCCAGATGGCTTTTAGATGTCTCCAGTGAGAGAGAATCGACAACCTCTCTGGGCAATCTGTTCCAGTGCTTGGTCACCCACACAGTAAGGAAGTTCTTCCTCATATTCAGGTGGAACTTCCTGTGCACCAGGTTCTGACCATTGCCTTTTGTCCTATTGCACAGCACCACTGAGAAGAGTTAAGGAGTTTGTAATTTTAGAGAGTTAGAGACACTAAGCAGGTACATGTTCTGTGTAAGCTAAGAGTTGCATGTTATCATCTCATGTTTTATTATGAAAAGGAGTATTGTTATGAAAGCTCAAATAACTTATGCAAGATCATATTCTTGAAATGGGTAGGAAAAAACCAAAGTTTTATTCTACATACCTATCTGTGTGCTCTATTCCTGCAATAACTTACTGCAATCAGGCTCTTCTATATATTTTGGTACAGGGAGGTTTCCTGAAAACTTGCCTGGAAATTTTCTGGGGGGAAAAGTTCCCTGAAATATGAAAAATGCAATATTACTTAAATGTCATATTAGTCAATTCTATATTAATTTACTTTAAGCTACTGAACAAGAAAGAATTTTCTGCATTGTCATTTTATAGAAAAGTTGTATATTCGTTAAGGTGATTCTTGAATTTTTCAGTAAGTAAATTGAACTATCCAGTCATGAATAAATGAAAAAAAATACTCTATATAATTCAATATATTTTATCACAGAATCTTTACATATTATTTAATACTGTTTTAGTTTGTGAGGATATCTTTTCTCCCAATGGTTCTTATGGTAGAGAACTGATATGTAATATTGACAAATGTGTGTTTATGTGTGTTTGCCTAGATTTTTCAAAAATAACATGATCCTTAAAAATGCGTATGATCACATGTGCATCCATGGCTTTTAGGTACTTATTTAAAGTCTAACCTTATACATCCCATATTTTTTGTGTTATTCACATGTTTCCTATGTATTGTATGTCACCATAGTCTTGTGAGATTATTTTGTTGTAGTTTGGGTTCTTGCTGTTTTTCAAGCAAATGACATGTGATCCTCTGCCAACCAGTATCAACAAGCAACAGATTACTGACTCAGAAATGTTCCACATTGTATGATGTTGCATGGAGTTAATTTTGCAAATTGAAGACTAAGTTCCTTTGTTCCTATTTTTTTGCCCCATCCGGATTTGGAAATAGTATGTACATTTTAATTAAAAACAAAATTTATATTTATTTGATTGTAGTTTAGAAAGTAAATTGTTCATGCCTAGTGACACTGTCCTTTGAAAAAGGACATTTCCAAATTTTAAGTCTTCTTTTTACTAGTTTCAGTAACAACTTCTCTGTGAAGGAGTTGATTTTTTACAGAGTAGTGGGTATAGACTTCCTGCATCACTGAAGAGGAAATTTGAAGTCCATACTGTGATTCTGGTGTTTTATCCTGTCAGAGAAAATGTCTGTTTAATTGGAATTTACCACTATCAAGATGTCTTAAGTAATGTTATTCTTGGGCTTTTTTTCCCTACAGAATTGATATTGCAGCAGTTTTGATGTACACTGAAGATATGCTGTGGTCAATTTGTAGTTCTGTGCAGGAGTTTCTAAATCCACACAAAGACAGAGATCTCAAGATCTATAAAATACATAGCCACTGCAATAGTCTGATCTCTGTGCTGGCTATTTTAACTTCACCCCTGAAGAATTTGTATGAGTGAGTATGAAATAAACATTCAATTTGAGATAAGGTTGGTTCTTGAGCTTACATGGATAGATCTACAAGGTGAATTTGTGTGTTGAAATTAAATGCAATGCATAGTATTGGCACATTTTAATAGTCTTTGACTGTTTCGCAATTTGACCCCATACTTACTTTTCTGATCTTACCTAAAGCCCAGTTATCTGCTGAGATTTTATTAGCTTTGAATCAAACTCCTGCTGTACATTTCTTTTCTGTTAATAACGAAGACCATAGTGAATGTCTGGGTTGATTTCCTCTGTGACAAAACTACTAGAATTTCATTAATTATTACTGCCCCAAATTTGCAATTTATTTTTCCAGTTAGGACATATTTCTTCTTAATATTTTTTTTATATTTTAAAAATTCTTTTTAGTTTCATTTGCTTTTTTTCCTTGTTGATCTGAAAACATTTACTACTATGGTTCCAAATACTTTGACAAGGTTTTCAAGGACCTAGTCATTCATCAGTTGAAAAAAAAAATATCTTACTAGTTCAGATGTATCTACTTTAGGCTTCCAGCTAAATCAGAATGTTCTGTTGCCATCTGATAATGTTTCTAGACATATTGGAATGTAAAGATAATTTACTAAAATGATCATCTGGTTGCATGACCAGTATGCTTCAACAAGTATAGTTAAAATGTAAGAATATAGAATGACTATATTTATAAAATCATGTATTTGCAAGTCACAGCTGTAAAAAATGGACATGTAACTTGCACTGAAGTTGGGTCTGAGTCTTTTGTTGATAAAATTCTTCTGTAAATTTGGTGTAAGAGACAATACAATTTGTGAGATCACAAATTAAAAAAAGAGGGACAACAAAACCCCAAACTAATGAAGCCACATTCTATTCAACTGGCTTTTACTTCATTATTCAAAGTAAGAAAATTCTAGGTAATACTAGGATGGAGACCTCCTGTATATAAGCTGCTTTAACTAAAATTTTTTTGTCATGGGCTCATTTTTTGTGTGGGCTCATTTTAGTATTTGTGAGCTCTAAAGAACATGCAAAAGTGGATTGTAACTGGATGTTTGATCTTATATAACACAGGCTTATGAATAGATAGCAATTTAGAAGGTGACTCAGATTAGGTAGTCCTGCTGTGGCAGTAGAAACAAGACAGGAAAGGACACTGCAGTAGCTGTAACTGCTTCTATTGTCAGTTTTGATATTTCATCTTCCTTTTATGAAAACCCTTAAAATTATAGACCAAAATAAATATATAGTATAATTTGTTTCTTTTAGCGATTCTAGTCTCCTCCACCGATCAGTGTTGTTTACATATTTATGTATACATAGTATGACAAGAAATGTATGCTTACTGGAGAACTCACTGAGTTTCAGAACAAAGTGCCAATAAAAACTTGTTTTTTATTTTATGTAAAATGCTGCAGGTAAACAACTTGGCCAAATAGCTTAGGGATGTGAATTTCATTACCTGAATTTGCTTATCTGGAGATCAAAAACATGACATATGCTGAATGTAGCAGCTCATTTAATTTACTACAAAGTACTGTGCAAATCACCACCAAAATATGGCAGCTTTGTTTAAAAAGAATACTGAAAATTGTCATGTTTTGTTACATAGTTATGAAAACAATATTAACCCTGAAGACCACTTGCATATAGATAATGCATGTTTTAGTAAGTAAAATTGGATTTTTAAAATGAACTTCTATTCAGAACTTGTGTTTTCACAATCTGTGAGGTCCCATTATCAAAACAATTTTTTTATATTGTATTTAATTGCAGCCAATGTTTGTCAGGTAACCTAACCCAGTGTCCGGAGTACAAAGAAAAAAATGGTTTAGCCAATCAGCTTCTTAAATTACTATATTCAGTTGGAAACACCTTGATACAGTGAATTTTAGGTATAGTACCTAGGTCTATTGTTTACTGGGGTATGCATAATTCATTACATCAAGAATCAATCAATAACAAATTTAAAAGTTATGCCTGATTTTAAAGGAATACTAATCTTTTATCAATTCTCTCTGCAATTATATTGTATAATCACAATTTCCATCTGTTATCTTGGCTCTATATCTTTCAAACCATTGGTAAAATTAACTGGAAGTTAAATCTTTTCTTTTAAATCTATCATGCTGTCTTTTGGTACTGGAAGTTTTCTCTTAAGTCCATAGAAGTCATTTAATCTTTAGACTTTCAAAGAAAATTCTGTGTAATCATAAAAGTGGCAATGATGCAACATTCTTTTCTAGGAGTTGTGTAATAATATGACTGGCTCATTTCCAACTTACTAGAGAGACTGTATTCTCTATTGCTTAAAGGAACTAAAATTATTCAAATTTTAAAGTTTTTTTTGTGGAACTTGAACAAAATCATAATGATTCTGAAAAATTAGTAATATCTTTTACTTCAAATAAGGTGATTCTGTTTTCTCATTCCTAATTTTGTGGTCTAGGGTTTCTTTTGTATGACAAGGTTACTTAGATCTGGTCCAAAATTCACCTATGAATCTTGGGTTGTCAAGGTTTAATACTTGTTTTTCTGCACTTCATTTTTCTCTACCCTTCTGTGGCCTTCCTGAAATATCTTTAGCATAGTCAAAATGTTGATTGGAAAGGACTACTGGAGGCTGTCTAATCTAGCCTCCTCCTCAAAGCAGAACAATCACCAAGAGCAGTCAAACATGACTTTTAGACTGACTCAGAACTGACACATGCTAGCCTCCAGGAACTGAAGTTCTACAACTTTTTGTGAAGCCTGCTCTGCAGCTGTGATGCCTTAGTGCAAAATATTGCCTCATATCTAGTGTGAACCCTTAAAGCTGCTGGCTATATTTGCTGTATCACATAAGCCCCCACTAAGAAAGGCTGGTCAGTGTCGTCTTCATAGTTACTCTTTGGGTGGTAGTAAGCTGCCATTAGATGAATTGACACTTAAGCCACCTCTTCACCAGAGTAAAGGTGTCTAGGGCCTTCAAACATTTCTTACAGATGATTCAGTTTAGTTTTCTTCAGTTTCTTCACATCCTCCTTCAACTGCAGGCCCAACAGCTGGACAAAATATTCCAGGTAAGGCTTAAACTGTTGACAAGCAGATGAAGTAAATCACTATCTTGGTTTTAGTTGCTGTGTTCCTCCTATTAGAGCCCAGTGTGTGGTTTGTGTTTTTTCTAGTGATGATATACTATTGCCTTGTCTTCAACACCCTGCTGCCCATAAACCCCAGGTTTGTGGTTGGGTAGGGTGGCACTCAAGTGCCACAAGTCAGACAAGTCAGTTCCCAACCTAGGTTATTGTAATTCTGTAGCTGGAGTAAACAGTTGCTCTTTACCTCAGTCAACTTTGTGAATTTCTGTTGGCCCAGTAGTCCATGAGTAGGCACTCAGCTGTTTGTTGTGTTAACTACTGTGTCTGCTTCCCCCAGTTCAGTGTCACCTGAAAATGTCCTAAGCAACTGTTCTCTGTCAGCTTTTGTCCACGGTGTCGAGGACCTGTTGAACAATGAGTCTCTAGAATGTGCTCCCCAAATCTACTGAGCGTTGCTATTTTCTTGCTGCTTACTCAAACCTCTGAAATAATTAATACTTTTGAATTTCCAGTCATCATTGTCTTACTCATTGACATGATTGTTGTCAGTTTCTCAGTTCTAGGAGCTGGGGTTTCATGTAGTGGATTGCACTGTTTCAGTGTTGCCTGTGAATACACAGGAGAGTCCAATGCCATTCTTTACTCGTTAGTTTGTAGAGGAGTGTGGTGGTTTGTATTAATTTCCTGAAATAGTTCCCTGTTAGGACCTGGCAGCTACCTCTATGTCTGACAAAAAACCAATCAGTGACTGGTTTTAAGAATTGACAACCTCTTAAACCACTGAGAAGGCTGAACATGCCTCTGTGAATATGCATTTTAAAACGAACAAGCCCAGGAAGTGCCCCTTCTTTTCTTCCGCCTCAGTAAAAGGTAACACCAGCCTGGGCAGGGCCGGGCGGGCTCTGACGCAGGGCTCGGGAAGCTGCCAGGCCCTGTCATCGGCCAGGGCCCCCGGCATGTGATAGAAAGTGGGAGGGGAGGCCCACTTGGCTGCTAAGATCCTAGCTTCCCCCTGGGTCAGTGGGCCCACTGCTCGGCTGAACATCTACCCCACATTAAAACCTTGCCCTGCTGCCAGCCTGGGCCGAGCCAGGGCGTCCGCAGGGCCCCAGCTGTGGCTCTGGGCCAGGCCTGCCTGCCGCAGCCCCTGCGGCCCAGGGAGGGCTGCGCCGGGCTCTCTGGAATGGAATGTAGTTAGAACAACCACCACTGCTTCCTGGCTGGGTCCTTGGGATCCTAGCCCAGCCCCAGTGCAGCTCTGAAAGACTCTTTATCATAAATAGCTTGTGGCTATGGCCAGGAAGAGATCACATGACCATCTGCAGGCCCAGACAAGATATTAATTCCTTCATTGCCCAGATAAGACTTGCAGACATTTTGTTCTCTCTCCTGAGTGAAAGAAAAGGACCGAGATGAAGATATGCACAGAAACAACAAGAAACACTGAGGTCAGACAAAAGGAAGAATCAAGTCCTAGATGAGGGAAGGAGGAGAGCCATGGACTGAAATTTCTTTTTTTAAGCTGTGGAGAAGATATTCTTGTTTCCCTGTAACTTGTAGAAAATGCATTTTGAGGTGGATGACCCATTCACAGTGAGGCCATGGGCAAAGGCATTTGTGTTGAAGTAAGCAGATGTTGAAATGGCTGTGATCCCATAAGAAGTTTGAACAGAGAGGAGAGGTGAAGATCCCTGCTGCCCCCCAGGAAAGAGAAGAAGAAAGACCTCTGTTTTCAAAGATGAAGAGAGCTTTTGTTTCACCTGTTTGACCTGTCCTTAAAGTGTGCCCCATAAGTTGACATGGTCCTCGATAACAGTTGTGGGAAGATTATTAGTTGAGGAAGAAACTTTTAACAGTGATCAGATTTCCGTTCTCCCGTTTCTCTCTCCAGCTGGGCAGCTGATCACTGTGACATCGAGGCCACAAGAGAACTGTTTCTTGTGGAGAAATCTCCATAGACTGAAGAGAAGTCTCCTCTCCCTATATAAATTGGTGAAAGACTACTTTTAGAGATGGCAAACTGACTGATTTGTTTCTGTATATTGTCAGTGTGAAAGAAAAGTTGTCGGGGGAGGAGAAGTGTTCTAAAAGTCTTATTCTGAGTCATTATTTTTTCTTGTCGTTTCTAGTAATAAAGTTTTTCTTTGTATCAAGTACCAAGTTTTTACCAAGTTTTCTTGTTCAAAGTTTGAGCCTGTTTTGCCTTCCTCCTAATCCTATCTCACAGCAGGAAATTACTATATAATTCTAGTGGGTACACTGGTGATTTAGCCAGTGTTAGACTCACCACAAGGAGTGAATGATCTAGGCCTCAAAGCAGAGACTGTCTTCTGCCTCAGGTTGAGAGTTGCTTAGTTTGGAGCAGATCTGTTCTTGTGCTTGTTCTGATATTCTTTAGTTTTTTGTATTAAGTAGGTGATTACTAGATAGAAGAGCATAAAGAGTGAGGTGGGTGCACCTTTTTGTGATTTCATACTATGAATTATTATGTCATTTTTTCTCAACAAGAAGGCAGGTAAATTATTTAAACATTGAGAGAAGCATTTAGAGAGCCTATTGGCAGAATTGCTCTCTGTTGTTGTGAATTCCATGTCATTCAGTATTAAAGACTGAAAACATTTCTCTTTAATATATGAGTTATAACTCACGAAGTTGCTTTTTAGTAAGGTCTATTCCTTATACAGAGACAAATTGTACAAACGCTACAAGACGATACTTCTAGGATGCATCTTGCTGGCATCTCATTTCTTCACAGCTGCACTCAGGCTTACAGGATCAATTCTCACCTTGTCATACTTGACTGAAGAATAAAACCACTATACTTGAAATCTTGCTTTGGTATTAAATCCACTATCTGCTGCTTTGAGACAATAGGCAGCTGCTTTAGCATAACTTGAAGCAAAACAAATGCCCTACTAGCTATTATTACACTTCTGTCAGAAGAGTAGTTGAGTTCAACAGTCTGGCACAGGGTTGGGTTTTCCTGGCAAGAATTACCTAGCCAGCAGTGAACATTAAAAAATGCTGTCATGAGAATTACTGTATTATCATTAGACCCTTGATTTTTTTAATAGTATTTGAAGCTATTCTAATATTTAAACAATCTTTAAAACCCTCAGATTATCTCTTTATCACTTTAAAAATTTCTGTAGAGATTTTGGTAGAAGGAGATAAGTCAGAATACAAAAATCTGCCCTGTACTTCTCCTTAGGATACAGCTGAGACTCCTTAGGATACAGCTAAGAAGTCATACTTAACAAGCTACTTTAGTCCAGAATTCTCTCAAACAGTTTCCACACAACCAATAGACAAGATGTGGTCCTTTTTTTAAATTAGATTGCTAACCAAAATGTATTTATTACACTTTTTTGTAGGATGTTTGCTCTATACTTTGCTATATTCAGAAAAAAAAAAAATTCAGTGGATGAGAGACAATAAGATGTCTTTTTTACTTTCATAATATTGAAATTATTGTCCTTAAAATAATCCTTTTTGAGTTTATGTTCTTCTTTTGGCTATAATAGAATCTCAGATTTATTTTAATCTTCAGGTTTTCATGAATTCACAAAGAGCACAAATTCACTGTGCTAATCCTTCTGCTTAGATTTTGGTTACTTAAGATCATTTATATATCTGTAGTAAATTCTTTCTATTATTTTTTTATTAGTAAGAGTGTTTTCCAAATAAAACAGCTTACCTTTTGGAGAAGTTGAGAAACTACACACCTGAAAAAGTATAATTCTCTCTATTCTTTTATCAAGGCCTAATAGACATGTAGCTATAGTTCCGAATTACTTTAGATGAAAGACAAAAAATTCACAGTCAAGTAAGATGAAAAGTAAGGTGCTTGTGAAATGATAATTGTTTACATTTAATGGAGGATGGATGTAACAGGCTGGAATTTCTCTCTGCTGGAATTGTATACAGTGTAAATGAGAATAAAAAGGGAAGAGGCCAAGGGGCATCCATTACTATCACGTATTGTTGAATCCTAGTAGAATGCTAGAAGATTCTACAAATACTAATAATTTATTACTAAACAATAATTAAAGGCAAATATTAAAGAATCCTCTTCTTACACATATCTAGAATCCAATAATATAATTAATTAATTAAATATTTCATTTTTAGTGTCCGTAGATTTTGCCTCTCACATCGTTTGAGTAAGTGAAGTATTACAAAAGTGATATCTATTCACTATCTAGTTCTTCTCTAGTCCTTTGTATTTGACAACAACCAGTGTTCCATTTCTCTCAAGCCAGTGAAGGTCCAAAGCTTCAAGGTTCAAATTTTTGTCCAGTTTAAACCACAGTCTCTATATGCTTGCATGTCAGTCAGGATAATTTCAAAAGGTACTTTACATACATTATTATAAAAGTGTTGAAAATACTATACATTTTTGTTATGTGGGAAAAAAAGAACTGTAGAATGGCTGAAAATAAATTGTCTTATTGAATGCATTTTCAAACATAGTTTTAAAATGTGTTATATAGGAATAAAAATACAAAGAAAACTTGAATAACAGTTATAAGATACCAAGTTTCAAAGAGAGTGAAAGTGAATAAAAGAATTACATTTTTTACAGTACATAGATAGTTTTCCAATTACGTGTTTGCATACATATATTAGTAGTATTTGTCATAAGATATATTTAGTAGTAGTGATCCAAGGGGATTTTCAGTCTGCCATGTAATTCAGAAGTATTTGGTTTCTTCCAGGACATTTTTGGATAATTCTGATGAACATCTTCCTCGAGATTTTTCTGAAGTCTTTTATCATCCATTACACTGGTTATTTTGCATACCATCATCCTGTTTTTTCCTTCTGAAGTGAGTATCAAAAGTTGATTGTTGTAAAAGGATCACCAGATAGTCAGTATTAGTCAAATATTGTTACATTTTGAAGAGTATATCTGAATAAATGTCTAATTAATATTCTGATTTTTAGAAGTCATAGCAGCATTTTTAAAATTCATCACAGATTTCTCCAATCTTTGAGAGTCTGAAGAAAATGTTGCACTGAAAGCACTGTATTTTGCTAGTCTATTAATTATGTTTGATATTTGAATTATCTGTAATGCTTTCTGGCTTTAATTAAAGAGTATATGACAATATACTTGACAACACAGAAGTTCAGTACAGTTGCTGTTCTAAAGGACTTATAATTAAAGGGGAGATAAAGAATGTATGCCTTTCTGTTTAGGATTGCTGTTTAAAAAAATTATTTGTTACATAAATGACTCATTGAGCAATATGCTGCTTGATTGTAGTTGAATTTTTTTGGAGATTATCGAATTATTAGAAGCAAAAGCTTTACTTTTCTGTGTCAGTGCATATAATAACAAGTTACATAGAAGATACATGCTACCAGCTGTGCTGTTGTTTGCTTTCTAATTTTGAAACTGAAGCACTCCCACACCAGTGTAGATACTCTCCTAACCCCTTCACCTCCCCCTCATCCTTTTCAAGGTTATTTCCTGAGAGGTTTTCACTCTCCATTTTCATGAAAAGCTGCTTTTGTGAGATATTGCTGTTTTTTCTGAGAAAGTATTTTTATAATTTGGAGGAGTACATTATCAAATGAGTGGTGACCTATGGATGACCCATGTGCTTTGGATTTACTACCTCTTTCCTTGTACACACAATATCTTTTACCTTCTATATGAAAGTACCTTCCCTGTAATTTTGCCCCATACTACACAAAACATGCTGATTTCTCTCCATAGGCTCCACTCCTAACTACATGTCATCAATCCTCTTCTCTCCTTCCCTGGTGTCTCTCATATCTGCAGAATCAGAGACAATATATGTCGCGACTGCATCAAAATCATGTGGTTCACTAACTACATGCAAAACAGAGTTGAATAACTGGTGAATTCATAATGTGTCCTGCTTGAAATAGTAATTTAAGTTCTTATGAAGCATGAAAGATCATGTGTGTTTATCAAGCTGCAAAGAACTTTGTCAGTGATTTTTTAAGTTATGCATGGTTGGAGAGAAAGGAGAAGAGAAGGAGGGATACAATAGAGGGAATGACTGCATAAGAAGGGAATCTAGTCATCCATTTCTGGAAAATTTATGTTCCATTAAGTTTTCATTGTAGAAAAGACAGTAAGTTTTTCGATGCCCTCATGCAAGGCCAGATCTCAAAATTTAAATTATACTGTGAAGTATGAGTTTTGGAAGATGATATCACGAGTGAGTACCCTATGCTTTGTAACAGCATGTAAAGGAAATGCTGGTACCATTTCAGTCTGACATAATTATCTTTTCGGAGGTGGAATTAAGGTAGATTTGAATAAATAGCAGAAAACTATTCCAGAGCTATGTAGTATGCACTTACTTTCTGTGGAAGAAAGGTACTAAAATACACAATGTCTTGATCACCAAATAGGAATATGCAAAGTAAGAAAGAAAGTACATCTCTTGAGAAGATACAATCAGTGTACCTTTGTGAGAAAAGTCCATATATAGAGAGAGCCTTGCATACTGTCCTGGTGATAATGAGTGAACTATATTGGTAAAATATTTAATGTTCCTTTTTAACAACACACCTTTCAGCTGCTCAGAAAAAAAATGTGAAGGACTCTGTATCTAATGAGTAATTCTGAGGTGTTCTAGTTTTTTTGTTGGTTTTACAATCTATGTGAATGAAACTTTTTTTCCCCTTCAAATACTGCTATAGAACATTATAAAGAAACATTATCTTTAAGTATTGCAGAAAACTGTATTTCAGAGTATTCTAATTATTCATGGGTTGGTTTCTGACCCTACGTCTTATATCTAATTAAAATATATGTTCACTGTCTGTAACAAAGTTGGAAGCAGAGGTCATTGTTTACCTCTCAACTGTAGCCACTTAATTTTTAACTGACTACTCTAATTTGTCATACATTTAGCTATTAAGTATTTACTCTTCCTAAGCTTGCTATCTCAAAAAAAAGTTTGGCTAGTTCCTGAAATTAATTTGTTTATGATGTAACCTGATTTCCTACATTATTTTTCATTCCTTAAAATGGCTACAGTCTGTTTAATTTTATCAATTTGATTCCAGCGTCAATGTCAAGGTTCTTACCATGGATTAGCCTGTCTACTTGCCTTACAGCATCTTGAACTTAGCACATGAAGTTTTCTTTCTTACTATCCTGAATACAAACCAAAATAATGTAGTTGGTTATCGAACTAAATAATTACTGATAATTTATATGACAATTCCTTTAGTGGTAATTGTGATTCATTCTTTGCCTCATTTGGGGTTTATAATCATATAATTTGCAAATCAGAGTTGGGGGATTTTTCTTCTACTCTACAAAACAGGACATTTATATGTGTTATATTTATATGTACTTCACCTTTTGTCACTTTTTATGAGGCTAGTCTTATTTTCACTAGTACTGAGCTATGAGGATGAGAGAACATATGTCTCTCCATATGCACGTTACAAAACTTCTCAGTGCATTTATTGGTGCTAGCTTCATGGCTGTAGGGAATGTCTGCTATATTTTATTTTTCCTCTAAGTGAGTCACACCATTGTACATTTCAATTTGCAAGATGCTTAAAGAGCCAAGAGCTGGTGTATATTACAACATGATAACTTCCCATCTGGTCAATGACAGACAGGTTTTTTTTTCCAACTCAGATACTCTGAAAATGTAATTTATTTCTATAGGAATTTAAAATAATATCCTTCGTAAATATAATTGATCCAACTTGCCACTTATCTTTTAGTTTGAAGGCAATGAGTGACCTTGTTAGATAGGTTAACATGACATTAAAGGAAGAGAAAAAATTAAACTGGCCCGAATATTTTAACTGAATTAGTGAAGAGTTGAGTTTGTTGTCAGCCATAGCATTAATTCCAGTGTGAATATAGTAACTGTTTTAATTTTAGCTTTAATTACTGACTACTGATTAGATTATATACAGATTATACATGCATTAAATTATATATATAGAACTAATCTCGAACATGCAGAAATTAGGATAATTATTTTAAGAATGCAAAGGCCTAGTGCTTGAATGCAGTATGTATTTTAAATATGGAGAATTTACTTTGACTGCAAATTCTATTAAGATTTAAATGTATATGTGTATATATTTTGATAAATATTATTAGAATCCAGTATGTGCTAATATGCAAATATAATTGTAGAGTCAGTGCTACACTGTCAGCAAAATATATGAAAGTACCCAATGAAAGTCACAAAATCTACATAAGATTTCCTGGCACAGATGTTGCTTATGAAGTTAGAGGTATTCGCTTTAGTATTAAAACTGCAAAGGCTGTGCTGTCTAAAATCTTCCTTTACTAAGATGACTATTACAGTGGAGTTTTGTCATAATAGCGGGATGTAAGGGCCCTGCTAGAAGATGGTGCTATGATTTCCTTAGGTGACTTCAAGACTGCCCTGCTAGATATGTGGCATACTGCTTTTTCTGGTAATGGAAATATAGACATGTGAGGGACTTAACTAGAGGAATGTATCAGCTGACTTTTTTTTTTCCATGACTTGTAGGTTTGTATTGAGTATATTGTATAAATAGCAGCTTTGACTCAACAGTGAAATACTTGTGCTGTCATCTATTTTTTTTTCATGTGTGCATTCAAGCATGGTTGGGAGGTGGCACACTTGACTAAGTCAGAGGTTGTAAAAGCGTGCAACTTAACGGAGAGGTACCCTTCTGTTAGAACAACCACATGAGCCCATTTTAGTTCTGTCCAAAAAGTTATGTGTAAATTGCACATAAGTGTTTGAACAGAGACATATAAATACTTCTCTAGTCTGACCGGAAAATGTCAGACTGAAAACCTCCTTTTGAAGAACGTTTTAACTGATGCTGAAGGTGTTTTTTGCATACTGGCAGATAATATACCTGCCCAGTCAATGCATCAGTCCATATGAAGTCCTTAAAGTCATGCATGTAAAATTCATGTGCATAAAAGTTTACATATGAAGTGCATAAAGTTTCAGTGTTACCAACTATTGTATAAACTTGTAGCCAAAAAAGTAAATACAGTGGTTAAACATCAGTTGAAATTTAATTTTAAAAGAACCTTCAAATTAATAAAAATTTGCACATTAAAGAAAAAAAATTATCCACAATCCAATTTTGAAAACTTGTTTTTAAAAATGTTTCAAGAAGAAAATACTAAATACAATAGGTGATAAACATTTGGCAGGACAGATTTGTTTGCTTGTTTTTTGTTTAACTGTAATGTGAATTCAGTGATTGATGTTGGGTCACTGGCTGTGTTCAGAGTAAACCCTGGAATAGTATTGGAAACCTCAATTTTTGCAGAACATGGAAATCACAAACAGAAAATAAACTGCAAACAGAAAATAAACTGCAATCTTTTTAAAAGCTAATGAATTTGTATTACACTTTCTCACGTCTTCCTGCTGGCAAAGCAGTAACTCAACCAAGTCTAGTATTTCTTGTGGATTTTTCAGGATACATAAGAATTGCTCAACCTAAAGTGGAATTTTGCAGCCCCTTTGAGCATTTTCACTGCATTTTACTTAAGAGCTTTATATGCTTCATCAAGAACAGACACTTCAGATCTCTTACTCAACAATTACTGCAATAATACACTAAAAATTAATACCCTTACATTTATTCAACTACAGGAATAAAACCCTCCTTTTTGTCTGGTAAAACAAGATAAATAGTTCCATGAAAGAGATAAACACAGGTGCTTTGTATCAGATGTGACTGTGGCAGACCAACAAATGTCAATTTGCGTTTAACTAGTTGAAATTAAGTGTAATTCTTTCTCTGAGTTGCCTTAAAGTAAGGAAGCATGAAAGCATTTGCAGAGTAATCTGGGCAGAGTTGACACTTAAGGGACTTAGTGTTACATCTGCAATTTAAGGATATTAATTTCATAGATAAATTAACTATATTATTCTTTCTGTCTTTATCTTACATATCGAAAGGACTCCATCAGCCAGAGAAATGGCAGCCCAAGGTCTGCTGAAGCTGCTCTTATCTCAGCCATACTGTAATTTGAACTTGCTTTTGGAAACATTGCTACACCATGATTGTCTCTTACTGAAAATTTTGCTGAGAAGCTCAAGTAAGTATTGATACTGTCAATCCATGTAAGAATATCAGTGAGAAACACTAATTGATTTTTAACTATTTAAATGCTGGAGGAAGGCTGTCAGCCTTTTTGAGGATTAGGTACCCATTTATTTACCAGTAGGACATTTCTTGAATGGGTAAAATATAGAAAAATCATCACTTTTTTAGTGAGACTTTACACTC
>VZTT01011156.1:78488-93741 GCA_013400855.1 Buphagus erythrorhynchus | reverse complement strand
GAACTTTTCTGTAATACAACTGGTCAATTGGGAAAAAAATTAAACTTCTCTATAGCATAAACTATTAATGAGACATCACAAATGAAAAACAGATTTAAGAAAGTTAGTTTACAGTGCTACACCAATTTCCTGCTGCTGAGGACCTAAGGCTTAAACAATTCTAGTAGTGTTAATTTTATTTCACAACGGGTTCTTTCATTCATGCCAGTAGTATAAATGGAGTGAGAAAAAGTGAATTTATTTAAGTATATTACTTAATAATTTACAGGTTTTGGTACAGCCATTCAACAAAAATAAAAGTAAATCCCTAACACATGCCTTTAAATCATAAAGGTATAGGAGAGTACTCAGTAGAAGTGTGTACATATGAAATATTTCAAATGAGAACTGCACTCATACTGCTCTTTTTGTGTATTTTGGAGATAATACTGAAATATATATGCACTGAAAGCACTCATTCAGCTGATGTGATCAGGAATCCTCTGAAACCACTGTATTTCCCCTCTTATCATTTAACCCAAAAGTCTTGCAGCACTTGGATTTTTGACAGCTGAAGTATGGTACTAAGTTGGGATGACTGTAGGTTCTGTTTTTCCCCCAGTATGCCTGAAAACCAGAATGCAGTAACACCTTTAATGGTGCTAATATTAGGGACTGGGGGACTTTCTTACCTTAGCCACTTGAGTTACTGCATTAGCACCTATAGCAGCATTTGCAATATCTTCCAGTTTACTTCTTGAAATGGCAGAAATAAAGTTTAAATAATAAGACTCATAAAGCTGGTTTCGAAGATCCTAAAAGAAAGGAAAATTTTCCTGAATAAGTACTAATACATTCCTGACTAATTAAAAGAAGAAATCCTACTTTTACTATGTGATGTTACAGTTATCCACAGTCAAACTAAACCTTCAGAAGTGCTTAGCTGTCTGTTCATACAGCTCTGCATACAGTGTTTTGATTACATATCAGATACAAACAACATAACATAGAACTGCAAAAAAACAGGAAATTACATTTAAGCTAAAAGGCAGCAATTATTATTCCACACCTTACTGCTGACCAAAAATACCCTTTTCCCTTCCCCTTACTTTGGCAAAGATGTCAACCTTCCACCCATCTCCTTCCCAGGAATGTGAAAAATTGAGGTTAGCCTAATCCAGCCTTCCCATTCAAAGCAGTATCAAATGGTGCAGGTGGCTCAGGATTGTGTCCAGTCAGGTTTTGAACCTCTCCAAGGATGAAGACCCCACAAACTCTCCAGGTAATCTGTTCCACTGTTCAGCCACTCTCATTAAAATAGATTTTTCTAATGTTAAATGGAATATTTGTACCCACTGTCTCCTGTCTTTTCACTCTCCAAACTCTCTCTGACACACAGAAGACAAGTTTACTATTCTACTTGCTGGGAAATTGAAGTTTTGCATAATAATATTTTGGGGAATATTTTTCTGACAAATATGTGCTAGTTACAGGCACATTCTGGTGAGTGCAGGATTACTTCACACACCTTGTTGTGTGTGCTCTTTTGAAACATTACACATGCAAGTTACCTGGCACATTCTGTCAATATTTTCTTCTGTTGGCATTACAAAGTAAACAGCTGGAACATCTGGAATAGCATCCCGATCTGAATGCAAAAGCCTGACAGGAAGAAAAAAGACATCTCTAATGTGTTTTTTCTCTGAAATGTATAAAATTATAAAAGTTAAAGAAATTATTTATTTGTACAGACAAATGTGATTTCCTACAATTTCCTTCTATATTTAGCTAGAGTTTCAGTGAGAAAAGAAATCACATATGTGCATTTTTTGGCTGA
This sequence comes from Buphagus erythrorhynchus, assembly GCA_013400855.1. NCBI lineage: Eukaryota > Metazoa > Chordata > Aves > Passeriformes > Sturnidae > Buphagus > Buphagus erythrorhynchus. The sequence goes on along the minus strand of VZTT01011156.1, from coordinate 91,925 downwards.
ACATATTAATAGATGTGTTCAAAGTTTATTCAAAGCTTGAGAAAAGGCTTTACAAATGTTCAAAAACAGATTATCCATTCAGAGGAAGCTAGAACACTGCATCCATGAAATTCGTTTGCGAACTGTTGACATGGTAAAAAAATCACTATATTTTATTCTATTAAACTTGCCTTTCCTGCTTGACAACAAGGCGCTTAGATGTTTTTCTCATGTTTCTGCTGATGTGTCAGCAGGTTAAACTGTGTTTCCATTTCTAGCCTTCACTTAGCAAAAGTTAACAAACTTGTAAAAAAATAAACGTATGTTCAAAGTTTCTTCATGACTTACTACAGCTAAGGAATGACAATGGACTAGGTAAATGTAATCTGGGGAAAAAGAAATGAGAAATCTCTTAAAATAATACCTGAAGATTTCATATGTTTGACAGCAAACAAGTAAAATCTACGTGTAAAAAGATAAGCAAAGAACATACACAGTCCCATGAAACAGTTTGTGCCAACATAACTTTAACATATATGATTGCAAAAGGATTTGTAGAGACAAATTCCAAAATAATACCTACTGGATAATTTTTATTTTTGAACAAGGGCCTCCTGTTTTGAGCAAGGAATCCTACCGAACAGTGTTTGGAACTATCTCTCCACTCCCTGATTCTGCATAATGCCATCTGATTTTAGGAACAAATCAGTGTATTATCTTTATCTTAGCAGTTATTTATTCAATGATTTTTCACTGATTTGTTCTTTATTTTGGGGAATATGAAATAATGTTCTTTTTAGGAAAAGAATTTCCAATTTTTAAAAAGTACTTACAGATGCAAAGTGATTCCCATATCTCTCAGCTCTTTCACTGACAGCAAAGGTGAGATGATATCTTGGCCAAATCTGTCATAAATGAGAACCTGAAACAGATACACACCATCTTACAAAGTGCTGTAAAAAACAGATACTGTAGAATACAGAGAATACAGTGGATACAGGAATTCAGGTTTAGGGAACTACTACCCTAACTTCAAAAGTGCTTCAACATCTCAACATCTACCAATTTATAATACATCATTAATTTGTCATGGACTTCCATTTGTGCTTACAAATAAATAAAATATAAAAGAAAAACCAAAGAGAAACTCAGTGATAAAGGGGGAAAAAGAATCATCACTTCCAGTGCCTGAAAAGCGTCTTGCCAAACAAGATTTTGCTTTTAGAAATTTATTACTTTGTGTGCAAGAGTTTTCCTGACTGCATTTGGGAGAAAACAGGAAAATCAGAAGAGAAAATAGGAATTAGTGAAAAAAAACAACAGAAGAGACAGAATATATGCTTTGTAGTCGCAAAAACTCCTCCTGACCTACAAGTTACATTTTAAAGGTAATAAAGCTAGCCTGAGCTCAGCTTCTTCAAGCTATCAATAGCTCTTCTGTTTGTATGGGTTTCTTTCTGACTCTGGTATTTTTTCAGCAGTTCTGATACTCAATTCTGTGTATTTATAATACAGGAAAAGATATTTTGTACAAGTTAATAACATAAGAAAGATGAACTTGATTCAGTTAAAATCTGCAAATCTGAACTTTTCTGAACACTATAAAATTTTCCTGTTCCAGTTCCAGAAGTTCTTACCTTCCATACTGGTTCTCCTGTGCTGTTTTTAACAGGAGGAACATTGAAATTCAGCATACGTTTCAAAGCCACTGGAAAATAAAGCCAAAGAATGCTTTACTCTCTTCACACATCAACAACAGTGACTAAAGACTTTAGCAGGATTTTATTACACATTTCATTTGAAAGGAAAACCATCACAAAATATAAATGCAACAAATCACATTTTCATTATTTGTATGCAGCTTTGACTGACAAATGGCTCATATCTGCTAGAATTTATGAGCTCCAGAGGACACAGCAAAAGCAAAGAAGCAAGTTCTAAAACATTAACTCTCCTTAGCTATACAGGCTATATTTTAACATGGTTTGCCTTAAAAATAATTCCACTATATTCTTGAAGGTGCATTCTGTCCAGTGGGAACTAGTTTGCTTTATTCCCTGATCTGCTTTTCCTACTCCACACGAACACTACTGTACACACCAAACAAAAAGCACCTTTATGACTGACCAAAATCAATACAGTTTGACAGATTTTGAGAACTCATGAAGAAATTGCTGGTTTAAGTGGTACAAAAATACCCTTAGTTTGCAGCAGGAAAACTCTTTGAAAGAGGAATGAACTTTAATTTAACTTTCCATTCCACATACAAAGCAAAGTAGATTGCGTCACCTACCTCTAATTTATGTAATGAATCTTTCCTCATTTAATGTTTAAACAACACAGTATGTGCTGCCCTCACATCTTTGATTAGCAGCAAAAGACTATTTGTGCTATAGTGCCTATTCTCTTAAAACTCATAACAAAATCATCACAGAGTTTTGCAAAGAGGAAAAACTTGCAGAAATTAGAGTGATGGATACCACTTAGCACATAAATGGAGAGTAGTAGAAACAGATAACTTCTGACTCTGGCTGAATGAACATAGTGCAGTTCCTAGGATCTACAGTATCACAAGACATCTCAGACTAGAGGGGACCTTGGAAGACCTCCAGTCCAACCTCCTGTCTAAGGAGGCACAGCTCTGAGGCTAGGCCAGGCTGCTCAGAGCTTTATCCAGTCAATTCTCCATGGATGGAGGCGCTACAACCACACTGTGCAACCTGTGGCACTGACTGTCTTTGTGGAGAGAAAGCTTTCCCTTATATCCAGTCTGAACATCTCCTTTATGTTATGCAATTTATGCCTGTTGGTGCTTCACCCTTCTGCCATACACCACTACAAAGGGGCCTGGCTCCATCTTCTCAGTGCTGACCATAGGTATTGGGGAGCTGCTGTAGGGTCCACCCTGAAGCCACCTGGAGAAAACTCCAGGCAGAAAAAGCCTTAGTGCTACAGCCTCACCAGAGCCTCTGACCACCTTGACAGTCCCTGCTGATCCTCCCAGCTTCACTGGGACACCCTGCAGGTCTTTTTGACAGAGCTGCTCTCCGGTCTGGCAACCCCCCATGCTCTTGCCTGTACGTGCAAGGGGCTCTTCCTTTACAAGGGCAGGAATGTGTAATTGTTAAACTCCATAAAATCTCTGCTTTAGCAGAGATTCCTGGCAAATTCCTTTTGCCCATCTAGGTGCCTCCAAACAGCAGCTCTGCCCTCAAGTAGATGACATTCCATTAGTTTGATGTCACCTGCACACTTAATCAGGGTACACTCTGACATGGCCTCCAGGAGACTGATAGATATTTTAAACAGGAGAGGTCACAGAACACACTCATGCAGTGCTCTATTTGTTACCAGCCTCTAGGTAATTATGTCTGATTAATTACAAACCCTCTGAGCCTGACCATCCAACCAGTTTTTTTAATGTAGCTAGTTGCTCATCCATCTAGTCCATGACATCCTAACTTGGATATAACAACATCGTGTCAAAAGTTTTGCTGAAGTCAAGGTAAATTAAATACTCTACTGTCCTGTTGCCTACAAACCCAGTCATTTTGTCACTGAAGGCAATTAGGCCAATCAGGCATGATTTACCATACATAAATTCATGCATGCCTTTTCCCTCATGTGATGAGAAGTATTTTCCAATAGGATTTACTCAATGATTGACTCCAAAGTGACACTAGGGCCTGGAAGCATTTGTAGGTGAAGACTGAGGCAAAGGCAGCACTGGTTACCTCAGCCCTATCTGTGTCTATCATCATTAAATGACCAGCTCTATTCAGCAAAGACTCAACATTTTCTCTTATTTACATTTTTGCTACTAATGTTGCAGCAGAAGCACTTCTCAGTTCTCCAGATACATGCTGCACAGCTTCCTCCTGTGTACTGCCCTTTCAAATGACATTACTAGCAGTGAAACACAAATGTGGGAAAATCAAAGCTAGCATTGAGTGCTGAGTTTTGATGGACTCCTGCCTTCCACTTGCTTCATACTTTATTTCTTTTCTTTTTTAAACGCCATTAAGCAGCCCTGAAAGTTGATAACAGGCTGGTCCTGGATTCTTTGGCTCCTCATTGCTGGTGACATCTTCAGCCATATAAGTCATTTTATATAAATGGTTATGTGCTTTGGTACCACTGGAGCTGAAGCAACTGCACTGCAGAGTTTCTCATCTAAAGTAAAACTTGGCATAAGCTCTCTGCTAAGAAAGAGTAATCAGACTAGTAATGTGCTGTGACAATCATGTCAACATTCAGCAAGTGTCTGAGACCCTTTTTTTGTATTCATATTGCCATTTCATTTACATTAATGCTGAATGCTCTCTGGGGCAAGGATCAGGTTTTTACTGTGCTTGCACAATGATATGCTTTTGTTAAGAAACCAATCCTGGTTATGAACCAGGATAAAGGTCACAACAGATGGTGCACATACATGGTAATACCATAACTAAATGATAAGAAACCTTTTTCTGAGTATATTTCAGTTGTTGAATCTAACTCCTTAGAAAAGACCTCCTTAACAGAAGATAACATGGATTCAGTTGTAAAGGCTGACTGAAATAATCAAGTAACATTTGTTAGTGACATGGACAGCGGGACTGAGTGCACCTAGAGCAAGTTTGCCAATGACATCAAGCTGTGTATGGTCACAAAATCACAGAATCATTTAGGTTGGAAAAGACCTCCAGGATCAGTGAGTCCAACCTTTGACTGATCACCACCTTGTCAATCAGACCACAGCACCAAGTGCTGTGTCCAGCTGAACACCTCCAGGGACGGTGACTCTACCACCTCCATGGGCAGCTCATTCCAGTGTTTAACCCTTCCCATGAAGAAATTCCTCCTCAATAAGCTGGAGAGAAGGGAAACTATCCAGAGGCACCTTGGCAGGCTTGAGAGGTGGGCCTGTGTAAACCTCAGGAAGTTCAGCAAGGCCAAATGCAAGTTCCTGCAGCTAGGTTGGGGCAATCCCAAGCACAAATACAGGCTGGGCAGAGAATGGATTTACAGCAACCTTGAGAAGGACTTGGGGGTGCTGGTGCATGAGAAGCTTGACATGACCTGGCAATGTGCACTTACAGCCCAGAAAGCCAACTGTACTCTGGGCTCCATCCAAAGCAGCGTGGCCAGCAGGTGAGGGAGGGGATTCTGCCCCTCTGTTTTCCTCTGGTGAGATCCCACCTGGAGTACTGTGCCCACATCTGGGCACAACATAAGAAGACCTTGACCCTTTTGGATAAAGACCAGAGGAGGACCACCAAGATGATCAGAGGGCTGGAGGACCTCTCCTATGAGAAAAGGCTGACAGAGTCAGGTTTGTTCAGCCTGGAGAAGAGAAGGCTCCAGGGAGATATTATAGTGCCTTCCAGTACCTAAATGGAGTTACAAGAATCNGAGATCCCACCTGGAGTACTGTGCCCACATCTGGGCACAACATAAGAAGAACTTGAACCTTTTGGATAAAGACCAGAGGAGGACCACCAAGATGATCAGAGGGCTGGAGGACCTCTCCTATGAGAAAAGGCTGACAGAGTCAGGTTTGTTCAGCCTGGAGAAGAGAAGGCTCCAGGGAGATATTATAGTGCCTTCCAGTACCTAAATGGAGTTACAAGAATCCTGGAGAGGGACTTTTCACAAGAGCATGTAGTGACAGGACAAGGGGGAGTGGCCTTAAACGGAGAGAGTAGGTTTAGATTAGATATAAGGTAAAAATTCTTCCCTATGAGGCTCTGGAACTGGTTGTACAGAGAGGCTGTGGATAACCCATACCTGGAAGTGATCAAGCCCAGGCTGGATGGGGGCTTTAAGCAACCTGAAAGGTGTTCCTGCCCATAGCAGGCAGGCAGTTAGAATGAGATGATCTTCAAGGTCCCTTTCAACCCAAACCACTCTATGAACACGGTGAAACAGAGTAGAAAAGAATAAAGCTGTACAAAATATGAACTCAAAGAAATCAGGCTTTATTAGAATCACAGCAAAGAGAAGATAAGAAAAGGACTCCAGAGGAACATCAAATAGCACTATCAATGGTAGATGGCAGAGGAATGAGATTACAAAAAAGTAGCCTGGTACCAAAAAATGAAGCATACTAGTAAAATATTTAAGCTCCATAGAGACTGTGACTGAGATTTTTGGGCAGATGATTCAAAACATTTCATGCTAACTAAATGCATCCAGAATCCTCTATATCACCAAAGATAGTGCAGTTGTCAAGGAGAAAGTGTCGTGACTACAGCTTAACTACTGACAACAACTTTGGCAAGCAAGGGAAGTAGAGAACTACGGAGCTGTCATTCCCTGTGCTTCAGGCGTATGTTCAAGGCTTTACGAAGCAGCATCAAGGCAGAGAAGAATCAATTAAGGACTCTCAGCAGTGTCTTAAGAAGGGACTGAATAACAAACTCTTTACTCACAGAAATCCTCATGCACAATTAGTTTAGTTGTTATTATCGTATTCTCAGTTTTCTGAGGGTCAGTATACGCTCGGATGCCCCTGTACTGTCTTAACACGAACATGACAACAGTAGCTTTATTTTTGCACCATTAAACACTATTTCCCGTCGATGCTTCCCACGGGCAGAAGGAAACCGAGACGGAGGGAGCTCCCACGGCCGGGGGAGAAGGCACCGCTCACGGCCTGGGCCCGGCCAAGTCCCGCCCCGGAGGCGCCTTCCACACCTCGGCGGCACCTACGGCCACGTTCCCGGGGCCCGGGGCCCAAGCGGGGCAGGGGTCCCTTTGCAAGAACCGCGGCCGGGGGCTCCGGAGCCCCGCCGCCCCAGGCCCGCCGCCGCAGAGGCGAGGAGAAGGCGGTAGAGGGGCCGCCACGCCGTTGCCGGGAGACCCAAGCCGGGTGAGAGGGCGCGAATCCCCGGCGGAGGTGCGGCGGCGCCCGCGGCCCGCCCCGCGGGAAGGGAGGCAGGCNACACGTGGCGGGCCCCGGGCCGGGGGCGGGCCCGGGCCGCTCCGCCGCCGCGGCGAGCCGGGAGCGCCCGCTGCCGATTGAAAACACGGGCCTGGGAACAGCCGGGCACAACAGGGGAACAACAACACGGGGCGGCCTTTGGCACCGCTTTTCTGTCGAGTAGGTGGCAGGTTATGCTCTCGGACTGAAGTTTCAAGAAGAAATAACTGAAACAGCTTTGATACGACCACCTCATGACTAAATGAAGGACTGGTGTTTCAAAACCAGGGATCTAGCTACAAATGAAGTCATGTAGTTTTAGTGAGTTACGGCACTGGAATATGGTTACAAGTTTGCTTTTCTTTACCTCCCTCAGGTTGCACATCCCCACAGGCCCCCTTGCCTTCATGCCCTTACAGCAATCCTACACGGGAACAGCCCCCTCGCCCCCAGCTCAGCTTCGGATACAACAGTATCCGGATACACACGCCATATACACCTCTATATATAGATCTATAGGTACACAAATGAAACTACAGAAAATAGTGATAACTATTTTATTATTCTAGGGCTAAAATCCATAAATCAACAAAATAAAAACACGGAAGCTACATATTTAACCTTTTATTGCACTTTGGACATATACACCGTATTCCCCACAATTAATAATTATCTCAACACTGATGCTAGACCTGTCATGTAAAACACTGCTTGAAGACGCAACAGTTCAGGCACTGATCCTGCAGTTCAAGTTAGAGCTAAAATAATTTACAGAATTACGTTTTATTGCATAACATTCTAAATACCAAAACGTTAAAAAGAAAATTGTTTATGTAATACAAAAATCAGAGGGTTACATTGTTGTTTTTTTACAAACATTAACATTTTAAAAATTATTTTCTGTATACATATGATTTGACACTTCAAAAGTTTTTTGCTTTTTAATTTTTTCTTTTGTCCAACTAGACATACACGTAGGTAAGAAACAGTAAAGTTTTAGCTTTAAACATGTTTTACCATATAAAACAGATTCAGTATAAACTTGAAAAGTATATTTTGTAGGCTTCAAGGTTGCAATTCTTTCTATTTAAATCAGATTTTTGGATACTATTTTCAAAATGCATATACAGAATGTGACTGTGAATTATTAATTAACACAAAAACCTAATGTTTTCAAATTTCAGGACATAACATCTTAATGAAAAAAATCAAAACTGCAGCACACAATGGTTTAAACTTTTAGTATACTACTTTGGACTATATTTCACTCTTAAATCAGTTAAAGAGGCTAACAGCTTTTTCTGGTACGCATCCTCTGAATGGGTAAAAATACAAGTCACAGAAATTTCTTATTCCTTGGTTTTTCAAACATAGAGCTAAAATACTTGAGGGTGTTTTTTTTAATATATGCACATTGTTAAGGAGACCATTCTAAACCCAGTAATACTAATATATTACTGTTTAGTAGAAAATTATCACTCTAGAAAATAAATAGCTTATTTGATGTGCTAATTCCAGATGGAAATGAAGGGTTTAATGCAGAAACTGGGGTGAAGTTCTTTGGCCAAACACAAAAAGGACTGCAGTAAGTTATTTTGTGGTGCTGACAAGTCTTATAAAAGATGCAGCTTCTATAAGAATATATTTAATACACAACTGATGCATATGCAATTATTCTCCCTGTGTTACAGAAATACTGAAAGTAAGCAGCCTCCCTAATTTCCAGGTGTGCCTCAGGTTATGTTTATGTAAAATGAAAACTACCCCACAATATTGCACTTCAGTGATCTGCTACAACAACAAAAAACCTACGGTCCTTATAGCTACATAAATTGCTCTTACAATTTCATGACAAGGGAGGCCATTCTGTGCTTGGAAGTTAGCTTATTCAATGGAATTCTAATGAACAGTTCAAATAAATTTATGATTGGTCTGTATAAATAAATGCTGAAAATGAGGAAATTCCTTTCCAAAGCAGCATTCAGGAATACAACTTGAATATATGAAGTATTATGTTGGAGTGTCTAGACAGAGCTGATCAAAACAAAAGAAAAGGAAAAGATAACTTGTCCTGAAGGGGTACATGTCACTATTAGAAAATGGGAACAAATTCTGTGCAAGAAAAACCCTTTCAAGCAATATTACATACTGTAATATGTGACTTTACAAATTCAGTTTGGATATAACATTGTATAGCACATCATTTTAAAGTTAACATTTTTACACCTGGCATATAGGTTTGGTCTGCCTTTGTATAAAAGCCTTTCAACTGCTGAGTTTAAAAGTAATAAGCAATAATAGGTGTGAACTCTATTTTTGTAATCTCAGGTATGTTTTGAAGCCTTATATTCACATTATTTTATTATTTCTTTCTCCATTTAAGGTTTTAAAATGCAGTTTATTTAATTCCAGGTTCTGAACAATTTCTCTTGCCACTGCAGGTACCAAAAGTCCTTGTCCTTTAAAATTACTCACACTCTGCTTGCTTTTATAAAATTTGTACATCTAAGTTGGAAGAATAACATTACAGAACACATCTTTAACTAGGCAAGAAAAACAAATACTGCATTCATTTTTAAAGTATAATATTATATCTGCAGGAAACTCATTGTATTTGAAAAACAAAAACATACAATTTGAATCCTTATTATGTAAACACATTTGTGCCAAATCACTCTCTTTATAATGGCGACAGAACATTGTGAAGGCTAAGAATACAAAGAATTTATTGGCAGAATGAGTCAAAAATTATGCAAAAGTCAGAAACACAGAGTATTGTAGGAGAAAAGAAAACAATGAGAAAATGCTTAGTATATAAACAAGTCAAATTACATTCTCCAAGAGATCATATGTTTATTTTAAAGGAGACTTGAATATGCTTTTGGCCAACAAGCAAAAACCACTGCTAATCCTGTCTTAATTTCTAATATTTTTAAACTTATAATAACAAGACTGATGCAATTAGATTGTTTTAGGCACTATTAATAAGAAATGTCTGATCTAAGACTTGCAATGACTTCCTTAGACTTTCTATTATTTTTTCAGAAGCACCTATCCATTTATAATTACTGTGGATGTACTTCCTTGCCAAGGAATTCAAATGTAAAGCAATCCTGCTTGTATTTTCAATTCAAACCAAGCTGTATTAATAAAAAAGAGTATAATTACTTTCCAGTATTTTGAAGAATGTGCATACATATACATATGTATCTATATTACATCTACAGCAAAACTTATGTTCAGGACATATAGTACAGGTGGTCAAAACTAACAGAGGGAAATAGCATAATTTCAAAACAGACAGCAGCATACATTTAAAAAGAATGTATTTAAATATCTTTTTAATGTCATAGTTTTAGCACTAATAACAATAAAGTGTTGCTCTACAGGAATTTCACTACTTATCTTTTACAGCTTTAATGGCCCAGCCACTTTCACAGCGGCACTAAAATATATTTTATACAGTGCTCAGAATGCACCTATGAACTGTAATGGGAAGAGTTTATAAAAGAAGCTAGAAAAGTGTCAGGCCTGGACAAGCTTGATGGTAGACTGCCTTTAGTTTAAGGGAGAGCTTTAGTGCATGGTCGTATGAAAATACTTTAATGGAAAACAAATTTACATCTTCTAATGAGCAACAAACTTTTAATCTTTCTTACTCAATAACATTACGTCTAGCTCCTATATTTCACTTTGAACGACCAGTTATTGTTGTGTGTTCAAGATTTCCTTCTGGTTTTTACTATTTTGGCTGAGTAATTAAAAATCAATGCATGACAGTAGAATGCAGAAACGTGCAAATGTCAAAGATTTTCTTTAAAAACAGAGACAAGTTCAACTGGATTTTGTCCTTATGCTGTATTATTTTACCTATGTTTTCTCCAGACCTTGAATGCACTAGCCACAATGATCATAAAAACTACAAGTATTTTTTTCAAGTTTCCTAGGTTTCTATGAACCATCAGGATGTAAATGAATCAATACAAAACAATTACTGAAAAAACATACATAGAACTGAAGAGCTGCATCACAGTTTTATGCAAGACAATGCTCTACAGCAATTATCTTCAAAATTTACCTGGTTTGTTTCTGATAAATAAGTTACCTAAGTATTTGATACAATCCACATACTTACCTGTTACAGAGTGTGGTAACGTTTCATACCTGTCTACAGCAAAAGCTGACATTTAAACTACTTCTGCAAGAGATGGAGGATTCAAGGTCAACCTCAAGAGGAAAATTATTCAGAAGATAAGGTTTTTTTTAATTTGAAAATTGTTTTCCATCTCACAACATTACAACTTTTAGCATAATTTTGGGGGAAAGGTCAGAAAAATACTAAAAGCATGTTGTCCAAAAATACAGTAGCGAACTGAAAGCAGATGTTCCTGCAGAAAACTCAGGTTTCCAACATTCAGTTTAATAGCAAAAATACTTATTCCCTTTCAACTCTTAGTGTGTTTCTGATGGTGAACTCCATTTTATTTTTGAACTGCTGATATGTCTTTGTTATAGGAAGCTCTAAGCAATTAAGAAGTCTGTTTCCAATTGGATACCTTATACGCAAAAATTTAATAGTAGGTTCAGGATCAAAACCAATGGATGGTATATAACAGGAGCCTGTTACGAAGAGCAGAATATCCTCCAATGTCACTACAGACTCACCACCTAAAACGATAGGATGAAGTTTTATCATTGATTGCCTATTACACATAAACCATTACCCTGCATGTTAAGTGCTAAGAGAAAAAAACCCCACATGAAATCAAATCAATATGCTGAATAAACATGCAGTTATATGGCTACCTAAGAAAAAGTTTAGCAAGAAAAACTCACTTCAGTTAGTTCTGAAATATCTTAAGTGAATACAAAAATCTCTTCTGGAAGAAAAAGATAGATTGTCTCAAGTCTTAAAGACCATTGTTTTCTATCTAATAAAGGATTTTTCTCTATCACTTAGGTTGAGTGTTGGATTTTTACTTTCTAATTCACAGAAATCCTAGAGCCAATCTTTCAGATATTACCCCTCTAAAGTTTTGGGCAACAGTTTCAGAAATTCTAATTAGCAAGAAAGATGGGGAAGAAGTAACAATTAGGAACCGATAATGACTACAAAACCTTGATTTATTTACACTACTGAACTCTAAAAATCAAATTCTGTATGCATACCAGCAGCTATATAACCTGGACAGGGAAGGGGAGGATTTTTTAATTTAAAAAAAATAAAAAATCACTTACTTTCCACATCTTGCAAATAGCCCATCCAAAAATCAGCACCTTCAACTTTATTTACATCTGATGAGGAATGGATTGTAAAGAGATCACAAATAGTTTTCGCTGAAAGTCTTTCGGGTTTGTGGCACATTATGCTAGAGAACACATCTGGGTGCATTTGCATTTTCTCTAGAACGCCAAGGGTTTTCAAACCCTGCCTAAAACTTTAGAGGGGTAATATCTGAAAGATTGGCTCTAGGATTTCTGTNAAAAAAAAAGAGTGACCACACATCAGAACTTTGCATTTTATAAAGCTGCAAGATGGGATATAATACATCTTCCCCATCTCCAGTCTAAATCTTGTCAAGAATGTTACATATACTCTCCCATTTTATCTTGGGAAATGAGTTTAACTCTCATTTTAACAATCTAAATGTTTCTGAGCTTTTTGGGGAGATGAAAGAAATACCACTGATATGTAGAAATTAACCTTATTTCCTGGTACTTGACTGTATGTACAAGGTATACTTCTAACTTCAGTATGAAAACATCGCAATTATTTTCCTTACAAATAGCTCTTTGAAAAACAGCCTAAATTCTTTATCCAAAGACAAAATGAGTTGCCTTAAAATATAGCCTTTGCTTGGCTTTTCCAAGTCTGCACGTGCTTATATGCTATTATTTGTGTCTGTAGCAAATGCAGACAGCAGGATCCTGGGCTGTACTAGGAACTGTGTTGCCAGCAGCTCAAGGGAGGTGATCTTTTTCCTCTGCTTAGCAGCAGAGGAAAGGCCACACTTGAAGTGCCATGTCCAGTGCCAGCCTCCCCCCGTACAAGAGATATGGACTGGAGAGAGCCTGGGAAAGGGTGACTAGGATGATTAAGGGACTACAGCATAACCCTATGAGGAGAGGCTGAGAGAACTGGGACTCTTCAGTCTAGAGAAGAACGGATTCAGGTGGAATCTCAACATGTAGAAGGTATCTGAAGGGAATGTGCAAGGAGGTCAGAGACAATCAGTGGTGCCCAGTGGCATAGAACATTTAACAGCTAAAATAACCAACTCTCTAGTTACTCAGTCCTTTATAGTGACAAGTAATTTCTTGTTCTACTCACTTATGCCCATCAAGCCCATCTCCCAAAATGCACAAAAACCCACTACCTCATAAACAAATGCACTAATTATTATGTTTTACTACTTAACTCGCTTATTTTAAAATATTATATAGATTGTTCAAACATGCCAGAGGGCCTTGACTGAAGGACTATGAAAGACTGACCTTCATTAAAAAAAATCCTCACATTAAGAATCAGTTTTCAAAGCTCTTGGATATTAAGT
>VZTT01011156.1:33180-73640 GCA_013400855.1 Buphagus erythrorhynchus | reverse complement strand
ATTAAACTGCTGTATTAAAATCTGAATGATACATATACAACATTCATTTAGACGCATGCTATATTGATGCACAAATTCTACTTCAGCCTATAAAAAATGAGGACAAGGTAAATGATAACCCCTTATATTTGGTTTTCATGGCTTTTATAACCAGATCAAGTTAGAGAAATTTGTATTGAAATAGGATTATATTGAGGTAAACAACGACACTACTTGGACTGTGTGTTGGCTTGACATTAAAACCTGATGCCAAAAAATATCAAAACATTTAAGTAAATAAAAATAATACTAATAAATAGCAACAATGAAATATATGTCAAAAAACCAATTCCATCCTAAGTTATACTTTCCTGCTAAAGTATCATACCTATCAGGTTCATTATAATCTCTTCCTTTCTTGCAGAGACATCTTTTAACATCACAGTGTTGATAACAATGCAGTAAGTCTTGATATGCATTTTCTTCAAGTTCCCAAGACGCATCCCTGTAAACAAGGCAGAAGATTGGATATCAGAACTCTGTTTCTGATGGCTTCAATGGATTACTCTGTATTTTGAAAAATGCAATAAACATATGAATATATTTCAATCACATCATGTTGTAGGTAACAGGGGTTCTAGGTAACTGAGAGGGGGAAGAAAAGTCTAGTAACTAAAATAATACTATAAAACACACAGACAGACTTTTTCTTGATTTAAGTTACTTGGATTTCAAGTGTTTATTATTTTTCACATGACCTCAGTACATGTTTGCTCTGTCTCTGTTCCTTTTTTCTCTCACAGAAAACAAGGATATTTGTTTAGGCAGCCTATTCAAGTTACTGCTGAAACCAGTTTCATGAATGGTAACTCGGAATGTTCCAGGCCAGTATGGCAAAGTTCATCAATTATCTTGACTCTTCTTCCTCTCCAGAATCTAAAGCTTTTGTCTCAAGAGGGAATTAATGATGCTCTCTGGAAAGACTAATAGTTAAGGGATAATAGTCTAACAAAGAAACATCATTCTGATCTCTTTTTGTCATATTTTGAGCCTCGTCAGGTGATAGAAATAGGAAAAACAGCTTGGAATTTTGGAAGCAGTTATTGTACTAACATAACCTTTGCAATCCCTTGGCAGAAGATAGAAGCTGTATGGCTGAGTAATCAGTCAAACACAATTCTGTCTTGACAGAAATTCAGGTAATTAAACTTGGGCACAGCAAATACACTTCTTGGCAATCTCTATGTTAAGGAAAAATTATTGTATTTAAGAAGTGCTTTTATCTTCTAATTTGGTTTAGAGTTTAAGTTCAATCATAGCATTAAAAATGACTTTTCAGAGCTTCCTGTTTCACGTTTGAGATAAGTAATTTCACCTTTGCCAATTTTTATGTATATCTAAAAGGAAACAGGCTACTCCTTACCAAACTGAACAATGCTACAATTGAAGGTAGAACCAATGTTTCACATATTAATAGCTGAAATTCTGTAGAACAAAATAAATGTTTAGAACAGCCTATCAAAGTTTTCATACAAGAGTAATCATTAACAAAATTACTTACCTTTCTGGAATGTGTATGCCCATTCTCAACATTTCTTTTTGAAATTTGTCCTTGTTATTACATACTGTGCACCTAAAGAAAAATAGCCCAGCACTCAAAGCTTGATACTGTGCCAAGAAAAAAAAACAAAACACAACAAAGAAACCAGACCAATTATTGAATTACTACCATCCTTAAGATGCAATAAATTATGTCTTAATATTGAGACGCATTACATTCATGGATACTGACACGGGTGTTAAAGTTGATATCAATCATGATGTGACTTGACATTAAAGCAAATGGCAAGGATTTTTTTTTCCTTTAGAGGAAAGCGCTTATATGCTAGAATAAGGTTCATAAACAAAAGTGCTATCCTTTTCAGTCAACCTCTCCAGATCCATTGTAAGTTTACAAAAAGAATGTTGTAACTTTTTCTAGTCCTGGATTCAGCCAAAGAGAACTGACGATGGATAAATTACATTTTTAGCACTCAGATTCTGCACATAATGACTTGCAGGAAAGCAACCGCATAGGTTGAACTTCAGTTCCTAAAAGTAGTAAAAGCAAAGTATATATCATACATAGAGAGGCATGGAGGGGCCACAGGGGGAGAAAAATTAATAGCATTAAAAGTGCAAAATCCTTTTGTGCCCATGACACAATTTTAGCACTGTTCTTCAAACCTAGTATACTTCATACCTACTGCGTATACTTAACAGTAAGCAATTGTTCCATTATTTTTTAAACAGAAATGTGATCTCCATGGTTGCAAAAACAATGAAAGGGAAAACCTGTGTTACCTGCAAGCATTCTCGATGAAACCAAGCATTTTTACAGCAAGGACTTCTCAATACAGTGTACACTGGAAGATGTTCAACCAAATCCAGGCATATTGTGCACTGTGAAGCTCCTCTAGGTTCTTTATCCGTAAACTCTTGGACTGGTCTGTGCTCCCAACAATAAGATCTAAAGATAGAAATTTATGGTTCCCTTAACAAAATAACATTTTAAGGACCTTCTCCATAAAATTTGAAGACAGTAAAATTAATTCATTAATCCATTTTTCGTAAGTGCTATGCAACAAGCTAAAAATGCAGACATACTGGTTTTGGCTAGGCTAGAGTTAAATTTCTTAGTAGTAGCTTGTATGGTGATGTTTTGGATTTGTGAGGAAAACAAAACATTTTTTAGACATTTGATATTAAGCCAATTTCCCCTGCAGTCCATCTCTAATAAACTTAGAAACACAACAAAAGGGCAGACACTGTTTTGACTGCTGAGATATACAGGTAGCCAAAGCTCTGCCACTTCAACAAAGGCACAGGGGACAAGCAAATAAAAAACCCAAACCGACCATTATGCAGTCTATTTCAGAGTTCAGAATTTACTGCTCAATTTTATAAACAACTTAACTACTTGTATAAGCATGAGGTCATGTATTTAAAAGTGTTGAGAATTGAGTTTATAAATATTAGGTGTGCAATATAACTGTTTCAGTTTCATGTCTTCCACAAAACGGGTACTTATTTCCTAGGTAATATGTCATTTGCAACTATCAGCCTATCCAATAACAAGTCGTGAAAGAAACCCAAGTCACCTCCTGTATAAAGAAAATAAATTGAAAATAGAAAAACAACAAAGCCCCAAAACTCACCTGAAGTCTTCCATAAACTGGAAAATGCATTCCCTTTGTAACCCACAAGGAAAATGGTAACTTCGTTTGCATTTAGGAGCTACACATCCAATTGAAGCTCCTTTTTTCTTACAGATATTACATTTCTAAAAATAATTTGTTTTGGAAACAGAGGATTAACATTTCAAATACAAGTAAAATTACAGGAATTAAACCAATAGAAACATTACAAAAAGGGTAAGAAAGAATAGCAGCTAATAGATTAAAATTGTGACAAGACTAATGTGGTTTAGCTCTGTTACAATGAGTAGACATATGCAATTATTTCACAGACTTTATGTATTGGCTTATATGCCTCGTGTCTTGTGACATGAAAGATAAAATGCAAGTTATTTTACCTATAGTTTATAGGGGTATAATAGGCATACACATATATACTTATATATAGGCATCTATAAATTATGTGCTGTTAGCTTCAAGCTCAGCATAATGTCATGAGGTATTATGAAAGTTTAATTCACTCTTATATATATCTGCAAGTCACCCAAGGAATAAAAGTAGTTGCAAACTGCAGAGGCCCAGGGAAGCTGACTTCAGTTGTGGGATGGATTGTAATGGAACATCCAGGCCACACTGATCTCAGAGATGCTCACTAGGCTTCAGCCTGAACAAACCGCACTGGACTAAGCCTCTCTAGAGGCTCATCAGAAACCCTGTCTGCTCCCAGGAACTAACAGGTATCTAATGACTTCCTGTTTTATAACAAACAGCCTTAGAAACTTATTTTTCTTGCCTGAGTAACAACCCAAGTGGAATAGTATTGTTACTGAAACTTCAGAATAAGTTATAAACTCAAATTGCAGTCAGGATGGAAAATTACTGTAACTACAGCCCACTCTCTTGTGACCCTATAAAGTGGTCCAAAGTGAGACCCTTTGAGCTCTCGATTTCCAGAAGACAAGGGGCTAATGTGCATGTCTCAAACACTGATAACCATGTGACTCTGGAGCCAACCAGGGACTGCTGGTAGTATCACACAAGAACTGTTGGCGATAACCAAGGACTATTGGTACTAATACACCATGAGAAAGAACAAGATTTGACTGGAGCAGAGGGCCCAGCAGAGATTCACTTTGCTGTGAGAAAGAACAGCACAGAGCAAGCACAGGAATGTGTGGCAGGAAGTGGGCATGGACTATAGGTCAGGATTTAGACCCCCAAAGCCCTCCAATCCATTTCCAGAAAGGCCTGAAAGAACAGACTGCTCATGATAATTAATTTACATAGAAGGCAAGAAATCTACCTTTGGGGTGGAGAAACCTATTCCCAAAAAGGTAGTACCCCCCCCACAAAGCCCAGGCCAGTTTCCATGTCAAGTGTGTAATCGACTAATAAAACTTTCTGATCTCTAGTGGACTCTCTGACTTTTGCCACTCCTTTTGCCCAATTTATGAGCATTATGTATCTTTATGAGCCCATTATGAGCGTTTGCGAATCTTGGGTGCTTCCATCCCTTTAAGGGTGAATCATTACAATTTTGGCAGGGCTTTTTTTCCTTGCAGCTCCCACAGATCCACTATACTTGTTACCTAAACATAAAATTCAGGCGCTTGAATGGGCTCAGCACATTGACCATTGGAGGAAGAAAACAAGCCCCATGGGCTTGTACTAAGAGCACTTAAAAGTTACCTTTTTCCTCTTGTAAATACCAAAGACATAATTCTTACCAGTTTTGCAGCTCTATTTACTTCTTTTCTAATATCTGTGATTAAAAATCCATCTACACCTTCATCTTCTTCACCTCTCTGCCAAATGCCACTTGACATCAACTACAAAAACAAATTAAGCATTTCAAAACATCCACCTAAGCTAAAGATTTAGAATTACATACATACACTGTGCTTGTCAAGTAAGAGAGAAGCTTAGTCAAAAAAAGCTCACATGGAAACATTTTAATGATTAAAAACCTGGCATAAAACACATTTTTGTCAGACATGACAATAACCAGTAAAATGAAAATAAATATTTCATAACATCAAAGTATCGTATAATACTGTAGGATCCGAGAGAGTGTATTTTGCCTTCCCTTTTGAAGTATACAGACTATTCAGATAATTTTCAAACAATTACTTTCAGCATATAAATCTTCAGAGGAAGTAAAATTAAATTAGCTTAGTTAATATGAATGACAATTGTGCAGTGGAGATAATAAAGCACAGTAGGAAGTAACTGTAGTGAAGTGTCACCTAAGAGGAAAAGTAATTCGTTTTAGAGGAGATTTAAATAAACACAGAATCAAGTAACTAGGCAAATCAGAAGAGCCTGATGATAATTTAAAGTTAGGCAGCTACATTACAATCTTCAAATAACTGAAGAGTTTCGCAACTTGATGCCATGTATGTTCTTTACAATCTTGTTTCATAATTTAAACACAGCACCATTTAAAGTAGTTTTATCAATATTTTACTCAAATAAATGCAAGATTATATACCCAAACCAATTAACTATATTTTTCCAACTGTGAGACATTTGGCAAAGAATAATTAACTGTCACTAATGTGCCTCTTAGTAGAACTCTTCTCTTATATAACATACACTATATTTAAGTAAAATCACAGGGCCTTGCTCATTTTTAAAAGAAATAGAGACAAAAAATGTAAAAGATGCTGTGATGATCTTCGTAAAGTTAAAACACCTTATAAGTCCTAACGCTTGGTATTGCATATATGCCTTTCCTCAGGATAGGATCAGGATGCCTTTTCATCAGGATAGGATTTTTTCTTATCATTTGATATGGCCTTATACATGAGACAAAATTACCACTAACATGGTATAATGGCCTCTATTTCCTTATAGCTGCTTAAAATTTATTTAAAAACAATTATTTATATCTTCATGTAACTGGAAAACCTCCACTCTCCTTCGTTTTTAAAAGATACAGTATCCAAACTATTAAACCATCTACAATCAACACTCTTTAAAGAACTTGTTGAGAAAACATACCCTCTATATTACTTCTGATGCTTGACACTCATTTTAGAATTGGGGAGAACAATTCAAATTATATTTATTAACAAACAAAAGACCTTTTTTTTCGTAAAGTAGTAATATTATTCTAAAGACCTGCAAAAATTTAGAGTTTGAGAAGAAGTTTAAGTGTACCTTTAAGAATATGAATCTTAGAAAATGTCAAAGGTGATAACAAAAGCTGCAGGTTACATCCACAGCTTTGTTTAAATTATGAACTTCTACTGATTAGTGAAGCTGTACTAATATGATCAACAAGGTACATATAACTGAAAATTATGACTTAAGTGTTCCAACGTTCTGTGTAATGTCAGAGAATAGCTCACAGCCAGTAAGAACTATTGAGAAATGAGAAAAAAACCTTTTCTGTACTTTGCCCACAATAGGTGGAATTTTCACATTTCAAATTTTGAAACGACACTTTTCTTATAGGACGGTATATGTAGGTGTAAACTGCTCCCTTTGTCTTAACATGTACCTTCATTGCTATTTGCTATGATAGGTTGGGAGAATTAATGAATTCCTTTAAATGGACCATGAATAGAATTTAGCTTTGAATAAAGGCTTGTTGGGATTACGAATTTCATCTCCTGCACTTGACAAGTACAAGCCTTCAAGGCTATGAGTTAAAGCTCACATTTCAAGCTTTACAACAACAGAAATTTTTACAACAGGACAGGTTATTAGTATGAAATACTTGTACCTTTTTTTCAGATAAAACAGGAAACTCCATGATCAATACCATACACTTACCAAACAGTAATAATGAACAGTGAGATTGTATTCCACATAGGTCCTTTTTTCTCCATACTTTTCCGTGCAGTCATCTGTCCGTCCACAGAGAACACAGACTAAAATATAGAATCATGTTTATAACCACAGTGAGTGTACTGGAATTACTATGGATCAGCTACAGAGCAGTAGCTTTCACCTCTTTTAATCACACGCATCTTCAAGTAGATTACTGGATAAAGGACAGTAGATATCCCTTACCTTAATGTTGAATTTTATAAGCTACAGAAGAATGTACTATCTGTTCCTCCTCTAGTTACTAGAAAAAAACCACTTCACCAGGCTGCTGGATTCAGGAGTGGTCTATCAGCCAAGCTAAATTTACATGCAGACTATGCTCCCAATTGAAATACTCTTCCCAAAACACCCAAAGAGAATTATCAAATGGTCAACAATTTCCAGGTGTATATGAGATGTCATCTAGTTGTTTTTAGTACTATACATAAAGTCATCTCCATATTAGAATCCATGAATCAATCATTTCTTTGTCTACCTATGTGAGAACCTTGCTGATAAGCAAGTGAATGGTTCCAAGCCATTTGCTACTATAGCTTTTAAAAATATTTATCAACATGACAGAACACTCAATTCAACTAAAACCTTGAGGACTTCCCACTTACTGGAGTTTCTAGCCCACTATCATAGTTCCATGGACTTTGAACAACTTCCCTTTAATTCCCAGTAGATGTATAAAATACATTTGTAATATTCTAAGATTAAGAACAGTCACTGTAGTAACAAGAATAGGGTTACTGCTTCAGCCTAAGAAAGTCCTGAATGGTACATCTCAAACACAGCTCTGTGTGATTTGGCTGCTAAATTCACAAGGTTACTTTCTTAAAACATCTGCAGAAAATACTATTCTAAAATAGTCTAATTACAGCAAACAAACCCAAGGAATTTTGTAAGTTATTTCTTTTTCATTTCCTGAGACAAGTGGTGGTTCCAACACAATTTCACAGAATTGTTAGGGTTGGAAGTGACCTCTGGAAATCATCTGGTCCAACCCCCTGCAAGGCAGGGCCACCCAGAGCAGGTGACACAGGACCTTGTGCAGGTGGGTTTTGGGTGTCTCCAGAGAGGGAAAGTCTATGGGCAGCCTGTTCCAGTGCTCTGCCACCTTCAATGTAAAGAAGCTCTTCCTAATGTTGAGGGGGAACTTCTTGTGCTTTAGTTCATGACCACTGCTCCCCATCTTGTGGCTGGGCACCACTGAAGAGTCTGGCACCATCCTCTTGAGGTGGCACCTGCCTCTGAGATATTTATATGGGTTAATGAGATTCCCTCTCAGTCTTTCCTTCTCCGGATTAAACAGGTCCAGCTCCCACAGTCTCCTCATGAGAGAGATGCTTCAGACCCCAAATCATCTCTGTGGCTTCTGCTGAACCCTCTCAGGACCTCCCTGTCTTTCTTGTACTGAAGCGCCTCAAACTGAACACAGTAATTTGTTTACTGGAAACTCACATGCTCTTTGAGCCCAAATAAAACAAGTTATAACTAGCATCATATATGCAGATTAAGTATTTCTGAAATTATTTGATAAAAACTTTACTCACATGTGCTTTGAGCATCAAAATTATTTGTTGTACTCATCCTGAGTTCTTCTGGCTGTCTGTCACACAAAAGAAACAAGGTATTAAATACATCCAGTGAACATTATACATTTCTTTTATGCTTTATTTAAAATTGCCAAAAAAGCACATAAACTCAATAAACTAAAAGTGGCATTATGATAAAATAATATTGTAATTCAACTGTTATTGTGAGAGATAGGGGTTCAGAAAGCAGGATGTAATTGTCCAGAAAAAAAATCTGTAGACCACTGAGAGATATAGAAACTTTTACCGATTTCCCCAAATTAACAATATATTTTATTTTCAGAAGAGAAAATAAAGTCCAATACAACTGCTAGTTATCTACAAACTTAACTGTACAGAAGAGCTCTTACTTATTTTAAGCAACAGAAATAATGGTCTACAGATAACATAGGAACTGACTTCTGCTCAAATAAAGACTGTACTAATACAAAGAATTTGGAAACAAAAAAACACAACTGCATAGTGATGTGACTGTGAATATAACCTCCACTGTTTGAAAAAAATGTAGGAGCCTGGCCTAATCAGAGAAATCCTGATCCACAAAAAAGCCAAAGGAAAAAAACCCCAAAAAAACTAAAAAGGTGAGGAATCCAAAACTGGGACATGCATACAAGGGAATTTATACCATGTAGGACAATGTATTTTGCATTTTGAAGTGGAAAGTAATTTATTTAGAAACTCTGATCTAACCTGCACTTCTTTCAAACATCACGTGAGCTGCCTTTTACTGTGTGCCACGCCATGCATCCTATCCTAGCCCACCTTGGAAACAAAAAACCCAACCCTAACCAAATAATCAGTAGTTTCTTCACCACAGCACCAAGATAGTGATTCTTTCTCAGAGCCCTTCTAGGAACACATATCTGTAGATCTTTGACTTACCTTCCCTTAGGAAGCTGAAGAAAGCATTACCTAAGTTCTGCAAGCCAAGAATCACAAGTGATGGCCTGTATCTCCAGGCTAGATCTCAGGCTGGCACAGACAATTCCCTCTCGAAGGGAAGAACAGGGAAGCAGCCAGTAACAAACCCAAGGTTCAAACCAGAAACCTGACAGACTGCGAGCTATCTGTGGTCCGGTATTAATAGTTTTGGTGACTGCCAGATATCAGCTTCAGGAACAAACTTCAGGCTAATTCAAACTATTGCAAATAAAGCACTGTAGCAATTTTACTGGAGATTTAGGGAAGGAGGCATATTGAGAAAGAAAAAAAGGGAGGCAGAAGTCTCAGGCAGAAGGCAATTGCCCTATGCCATTAAGAACAGAAGTAGTTGCACAAAGCAGCTTGGCCACAAAACGGTCTAAAAGGAAAACAAACCAAAAAGCACCACCACTAAATTAGATGAAAAGGTTCCTAAAGACACAACACACTGACAGCCAGATTAAATAAGTGACTACTGTTTTCCCAGAAACACACTTCCCTTTTTCTAAATTAAAAATTAATAACTATACTTAAATGAGGTACAGAGGGAGCAAAAGACAAGTACAGAGCTCACACACATTCCCGTCCTACAGGATCTCCTCAGGATGGTCACTGTCAGTTTCACCGTTCCCAAGCTCCTGCGGTAATACAACAAAGAAACTACCTACGCACGGCCACACAAGCCGAGATTGTTTTGGTAAAAAGCCCTACAGGTGGCCAAAGCACGCATGTGGCTGGAAACAAGAAAATCACCTTCCCACCTTTTCTCGGCTCCAGCAAAATAGAAAGAAAAAAGAAATCATTACACCACCCCCATCCTCAATTCCCTCTACTTTTCTCAAATTCTTCAGGTAAGTGAACCCAAAGTTCGAATTTACAAGTTAAAAGATACGCGGATCAACCATTGAGGCCCCCTGCATAAGTCCTCTGGGGCTTTTCACAGGAACAAAGCAATTCCGCATGTCTGTTTGCAAGACAGGAACGACCAGATTATCGCCCAGTGTCTAGAAAACCGGTCTAAATAAAATGTATCTACTTTGCCTGAACAGCCTAGAAAAGCCCTTAGAGTGGGTGTTCAGAATTTGCTATATTCTGTAATTTTTTTTACCGCTCCATAACGTAAGGCGTTTCAAGAGTCTTTTAACTAGAGGTTGAAAAAGAAAAAACAAAGCCAACCCCAAGAGGCACGATATCAGGCACATGTTTTCCCCAGCACAGGAACAAAGGAACTCTCCCGAAGCCATCCGTGCACCCTTTGTGTCCTCAATTTCCAGGCGGTGGGACCTCCAGGTCACCCTGCGGTCACTCCCGGTGCCGTGTCCCGAGAAAGACGCGTCCCTGGGCACCCAGCCCCGGGCGGCGCGGGAGCGCTCCGGGCACGGCCCGAGGAGCCGAGCATCGATCGGGGTTCAGGCGGCCGCGCTCCCCCCGCCCGGCGCAAGGGCCACAGGAGGTCCTGTCCGCGACCCCCGCCCCTGCCCTCCCGTGCGCACTCCGCGTCTCCCCGGGACGCCGCCCGTCTCCCGCTAGCACGGAGCCAAGAGGGAGCATGTTTAGTTAGTTACTGCCGGAGCTCCTGCCGCTCCGAGCGGCGGGAGCCAAGCAGCGGCGGCTCCCCAAAGCACGGGCTGGGAGCCTGCCGCAGGTCGCTCCGCGCACGGCCAAGGAAGGGGCTCCCGCCTCCCTGCCCCGGCAGCTCACACAGCTCCTGGGGCGCCCCGCCTGGCCCCGGGCCGGGCGGCACTCGCCTCCCCCCGCCGCGGAGCCCCGAGGGCGGCACTCACCGCTCGCACCGGGCCGGGCCGGGCCGCGCCAACCGACGGCAGATTCAAACCCCAACATCCGCCCCCTGCCGGAAGCGCGGCCCGCCCCGCCCAGCGCCCCTGCGGGCCCGCCACACCCGCCGGCCGCCCCGCAAACTTCTTCTGGAGGATTCACCTAAGGAAACAAAAAGTTGCGGTTTATGTAAAAAATCCCCCCCCCTCCATTTTTAAAAAATTTCTGTCTCCTGCAGTTTGTTCTCAAGGGGCCTAAGATGCCACAGTGTAAGGCTGCGCTGACCCCTTTTCCCCCCATAGCTGCAATGAAATGGAGTTTCTCAATGCAGCACTGTATTTGATGTTTGTGCTGATGTTTTCCCGTTGGAATGCCGCTGGTGGTGCTCTGTGTCAGAAGGGAGCTCGTTCCAGCGGCTTTGGGATTTGGCGAGCGTCCCCTCGCTGTGCAGCGGAGCTGGAGCGCTGCGCTCCTGGGGTCCCTGCGCTGGGAATGCTGAGCGGCTGTCAGCTCACACCGCGCTCTGCGCACCTTCCAGAGCGGCTCTCTCCGCTCATCCCCGCCCTCCCCGCGCTGCCCTCTCCAGTTCCTGCTCCAGACATTTATTCCCCCGGCAACCTGGCTGTTGAGCCCGGAGTCTCTGCAAATCCCCAAGCTAGATCCCAGATCACTTGTCCTGGCTGGAAGTTCTTTTGCGGCACACAGAGACGGAACAGAGGGTTTATCTGGCATCTGGAGTTGGTTAGGCAGGTGTGGTGACCTGCAGCTTGTTTTCACACAACTGGCCCCATTGTCCCACTGCCTCTCTATTTTCCCGTTATTGTTCACTATAATGTACCTCCATCACACCCGTTCCCCTAAACATCCCGTAAGACGTTTTGTGCAATGATATAAATACCCTAAAATACCCCATAATGATTTTGTTCTTTCCTGATAAGTATGTGATCATCTTTCCCCCTCATCAGTTAGAAAGTTCCAGTTAAATCTCCATGGGACGGAACGTTTCCTTCAATGGCCTGTCAAGAGGGTCTTTGTCACAGTCTCTGTTACTTCCTGGGTTTGTGTATCTGGGTTTGTGTATCTGTATTTACCTACTTCTGTGTATTGCCCAAGTCCGGTATGTTAAACAGCTGTTAATCCTTCTAGTCTGTACTTCTGAAAAGAAATGAAGGATGTGTTCAAATGCACATTTTCAAGAAGTGTAGAGTATCATTCTTGTCTGTACCCTGTCTGGCTTGCTGACTATTCTAATATAGAAAAGGAAGTGTCACGCTGCCAATGGAAACGATAAGCCTTAATGTAGTCTTTTGAGAGTCTGATCCCAGTCTGCCTCATTCTGGATATATCTGCCTCAAGTAACGGTCTACTGAATAAAGGATGTTATTGTTATACTACCTCCATCTTTTGTAATATATAACACTATTTCTGGTATATATTACAGGATATATTTGCTGTGTACAGTTATGTATGCTGTATGATTCCAAATACAGAATATCTCATTTTGGTTCAGCTGTTAAGTTCTCTTAGAGTTATTATTATTATTATAATAATTATTATTATTATTGTCATTATTCTCAGTCAGAAAAAAAACCTGATCATTTTTTGTTTTTGTTCAGTCTTTATCAGTCATTCAAATAGTCCTACCCATAAGGGAGAAAGTGCTCTAAAGGAAGAATTAACATTTGAGTGTATCTGTGTGTTCTCCTGGGTTTTATGAACTTTTTGTTTTTTTTTTTTTTTTTCAAATTTAATGGGACAACCTCAAACATTATGCTATATTTATGTAAAATTTTGACAAGCAGTGCATCCTCTAAACATCTGAAGTATGGTAAGCTGTCTAAAACTCCATACCACATATGGAGATGCTTAGTATTCATGTCATAGCTTATAAAGTTTTTTAGGATGTAACCATGATGGGCGCATATTATACTCAACTTACATGGTTATATAATAATAAAATTAACATAATAACTAATAAAGTCCTTATTCTTTAATTGTTTTTAAAAGATGTCCAGGTTACCTTAAAATTTATATGTTTATATATATATTTTTTTTTTTTAAATCATAGGCTGGTTTATTATTTTGTTCTCACATAACCTTTTAAAAAGCACTACCTTACTATTTACCACCAAACAGAAGTGTTTTGTTTTCCTAGCTCTCTCCTATTATATTTTCTGTTTCTTGTTTGAATGTTTGATCTGTAATCACTTCTGACTGTTCTTGGTGTCTTTTAAACTGGCACAAACAGCTCTTGGCAGCAGGAATTTCCTCACAAAACAGCAGTTTCAGATCTCCTGGTCCCGGGTTGCTCTGACAGCAGGCAGGTGTGTGAACAGCAGTGGTTGGGGTGATATTTGTCCTGCTGTGAGACAGTGGGGCTTCACTCCACAGAGATCATCTGCTGCCTGCACTGCTGTGTTCATGCTGGGTCAGGAGCTCGATGGGCCTGTATAAATTCAACAGAACTGTTCCACTCTGTGACTTTCAGATGGGGCATAGGCAAAATTGCTTACAGTTTTTCCTCCCCAAGCTAAAGGTATAAATAGGTCTCTTCTGTGTATCTGGACACTTGTGAGAACCAGGGTGGGGGAAACAACTGCATTTATTTGTGAAAGTGATTACATACATACACCCTATCAGTTATCCTTCCTGAAGCTGATAAAGCACTTTAAAATTACCTTTCTACATGTGATGGCCAGCTATAGTTTATATTTCTCTGATTTTTAATTGATAGTTTGTTGAGATTTTTAGGTTCAGTAAAAAAAAAAATTAGAAGTTTTTCCTTTTTCATCCTGTGTCAGAAAAATTTCAATTTTTCCCAATCCAAATGATCAAACTCTAGACTGTAGATGTGAATGTGCTGTTTGACTTCAATAGTTCATGTTGTGTTTTATATTTGAAAGCTGTATTTAAATATCAGCTAATACTTGCCTTGCAGAAAGCACTTTGTAGAGTACATTGTGGGTGATGCTGATGAAATACTTTTGATTCAGAGACTTATAAAATATTCCAAAAGAAAATTGTATTCATTTTTGCACAGTAAGTAGCTTTAGGGAAAATAGTTAGTTGGGAAAATGTTTTGAAATTCTACTGCTGCTTAGTTCTCTGAATGTTGATGCCTTCCAGTATTTCCTAAACCTTTAAAATAGGTTAATGTTTCTTGAGATGTTTGTTTGAGCATACAAATATTTAACATAATTTGTGAGATAAGTAGCCTTGCTTATGAAATTCCTAATCCACCTCAGGCAAGAATCTTGCTTATAAAGGTAAAGTAGAATAGAAAACATTTTCTTTGAGCATTTAAATAAATATTTGTTTTAAAGGTGGACAGGGCTTTGTTCCTTTAAGGGTTGGCATTTTCTGTTTAATTTATTGTGGAAATCTTATAGGTTTTATAAATAAGCAGAAGTGTGCAAATTTAGCTGAAATCTGCTGAGCCAGAGTTTTTCAGTTGGATAGACTGTAGCCACCTTATTTGTCCAGTAATAATTAAACAAGAGAAGAGTGAACCAGCTTACCTTAAGCAATCCAAGAAGACTCAGATGAGGGAGCAGTCAGTGGATACAGAAATCAGACAAAATTCAAACTTTGAAATAATTTAAAAGTGCACATTAGATGATTTTTTTTTTAATTGGAAGGTTTCTGTCTGTTCTCTCAGAACAGAACTCAGAACAAGTTAGCTACTTCTGCCAAAATCTTATGGACAGCCTTACTGAAGAGGTAACTAGTACTAGTTTTTCTTTCTTAATAGTCTAGAGCTTATGCTGCTCTTCAATGAAAATGTCAGAAGGAGACATAGATTTTGGAAAGCATGGAAGCATTTGGAAACATACCACTGAATTGTCATTGAGGGCTGACTGTCATTCACAGTTGACTCTAAATTCCTTCACCTAATATCCAGTCAATCATGTTTTCTTTTCCTTTCATAATGATGGCCTGAATATTATTCACAGTTTTTTACAAATACAAAGACAAATCTGAAAAGGAATCTGCCTTTACAAAAATGAGTTGTTGGATTTTTTAAAATACATGTTTTTTTAAGATCTTTATGTTTAACTGTGACAATGATGATGCTAATTTTGCCTTCTCAGGCAATGGTGAATCATCCTTCAGAGCACCCTGCAAACATCTTGTTTTCATCAGACCCAGACAAGACAGAAGTACAGGTTCACTCCCACAAGAAACCACTGGTGTACCCTGAGGGTGTAATTGTTCTGTGCAGCACAAATACCTTCGAATTACATATTAATGAAGATCCCAGCTCCAAGATCCAGGGTGTCTGTTTGCAACTTTGTTGATTTGTAACAACTAATCTCTTTTAAAAAGATTTAAATGCTAATATAGGAGTTTCACCACAAAAGCTTAGTACTGGAGTCTGACAAAAGTAGAAGAAAAATGGTGATGGCCTCAGTGATTGCTCTGCTGATGTATTTTACTTAAGTATGTATGGGATTTGTGTGGCCAGGTGTTGGGGGCTGGAGGTGGCTTACAAGGGTGGCTTCTGTAAGAAGCTGTCAGAAACTTCTGTCAGAAGTTTCCCCATGTCCTGCAGAGCCAATGCCAGGTGGCTCCAGGATGGACCTGCTGCTGGCCAAGGCCAAGTCCATCAGCAATGGCAGTAACTCCTCTGTGATAACATATTTAGGAAGGAAAAAAGTTATTGAGCAGATGTAACACATCTCTGTGGACAGAGAAAAGCAGAGTGAGAAAATGTGAGAGGAACAACTCTGCAGACACTGAGGTCAGTGGAGAAGGTGGGACAGGAGGTGCTCCAGCTGCCAGAGCTGAGATTCCCCTGCAGCCCATGGTGAAGACTACGGTGAGTCAGGCTGTGCTGCTGCAGTCCATGGAGGACCACAGGAATGCAGAGATCCTCTTTCAGCCCATGGAGAAGACTCACACTGGAGCACGTGGATGCCCAAGAGAAGACTGTGAATCCTTCAGAAGTCTGAACTTCAGCAGGCTGGCAGGGAACTGCAGACCTGTGGAGCGAGTGTTTCCAGTTTTAGGAGCTCTCCAAACACAAGCATGGTCTAGTTTAGAAAGGAGACATTGTTTATTCGGTGCAGGGTGCAAGGTGGAAGTTTCCACAAATCAAGCACACCAACTATCAAAGCTTTTTACTATTTATATTTTGCCAAACAAAGGCATTAATGTTTATTGGCTATAAATTACATGGTTCTCTTTTTAATTAATATTGTGTCTTCTATTCGTTAATGATTCTCTTGCTTCTCATGCTAATTAGTCTGCATACTCAGTCCTTCTCTTGAGTCAGTGGGTTTCCTGGGTTGGCGGTCTGTGAGTGGCNNNGTGAGTGGCTGAAGCTTTCCCCCTGCCAGTATTGCCTTTTACTCAGCTGGAGCTGATTCATCACAGTTGCTGAGTTGCTTTTATTAGTTTCTTCTTAATCTTGGATGTTCTGCCAAATGTTCTTGCGGCCCATAGATTATGCATTCTTTGTGGTTTACCCTTCTTCTCAAGTTTTGTTTAACCTCCCTTTAGGTCTGAGATCATTAGAATATGTCAAGCCCTACATCTTAACAATAGGAATTAGTAATTTGCCTTTCTAACACCTGGATATCACTTATAGCTTGGATGTTGGGTCCTATCTGTTTCACAGATTAAATCTTTGTTGTTGATCAGGCTTGAACGTATACAAAGATCAAACATCAAAGAACATTCTTTCTTAAGAAAATTTTTTACATATTCCACCTTTTGCAAGAGTAAGGCAGGACCCTGTTTCATAACCCCTTCTCATTCCCTTTAACTCTCTGGGCAAATTGTTAACTTTTTTTCTGACTCTTGAGATGTCAGCATCAAGAAGAGCCCATGCTGGAGCAGGTTTAGGACTTGTGACCCTATGGGGCATCCATGCTAGAGCAGGCTGTTCTTGAAGGCGTGCACCCTGTTGGAAGGTACCCACGTTGGAGCAGTTAGTGAAGAAATTCCCACTGTAGCCTGTGGGAAGGACTCACACTGGAGAAGTTTGTGGAGAACTGTTTCCTGTGGGAGGAACCCCACTCTGGAGCAGGGGAAGGACTCCTCTCTCCGAGCAGAGGCAGGAACTGACAAAAACCCCTATTCCCTGTCTCCCTGGGCCATGGCAGGGAGTATGAGGGGGGAAGGAGATAGAAACCTGAGGAAGGAGGGAGGACAGGGGGGGAGGTGTTTTTAAGATTTGTTTTATTCTCATTTTCCTTCTCTGCTTCTGATTTGTAATAAATTCAGTTAATATCCCCAAGTCAAGTCTGTTTTGCCTGTGATGGTGTTTGGTGAGTGATCTTGCCCTATCCTTATCTCAAGTCATGAAACTTATATTAACGTTTTTTTTTCCCTCCCGTCTTGTTGCAAAGGGGAGTAGAGTGAGAGAGCAGCTTTGGTGGGTACCTGGTATGCAGTCAGGGGTGACCCACAAGTAAAAAGCAGGAAGGTATCAGGGAGGTCACGATACCTACATTTTGTTTGCTGCAATTAAGAGTTTGGGGGGAAAGACCTATGCACTGCTCTTATGAAGTTCATGGATAGATGTAAGGAAAATACCAGATGAAGTAAAAACAGCCAAGGAAGCATCATTTGCTGGTGACAAATGAATCTGAGTCCTGATTTTTGTATTTGTTGCCAATGACTTCTTTTGTATTTACAAAGAAAGGAAATTTGATCATAAACGTCTCTATTGCTTCTCAGGTGCTGAGATGAGGTTAAATTCTCAGCTCTGAAATGGCTAGACAACCTGAAATCTTGATGGTTTTAATGATGATGATATATTCTGCACCTGACTTAGGCTGTGGTGCACTTGCATAAGCGTTCTGTGTTTATTTTACTATCCTCTATGAATTCTTCCTCTTGAGGAAGACCTGCTTTGGAGAGCAGAAATAATTTAGATTGAGGTGTTGTCTCATAAGTGTAAAATCTCATTGCAGAAATTTAGAGCTGAAATTCACTACCACAATCCATGATTATCCAGACTTCTCACATTCTGTAAATTGCCCAGGATCTGAAAACTGGCTAGACAAAAGATTAAAAATAGCAGGTGATTACTTAATTCCTGGAATACATTCTTTTATTGAATGACTATCAAGGAAAAACAGCCTTTATTCTTTTTAAAAGTACAAACAGTTACAAATAAATAATTTTATTATAGAACGGATAGTTTTTAAAATAGAGGCATGGAAAATTATTCCTATTAAAAAGTCTGTTCAGACATTTTTCTTTTCTCTAAGGTATGATTGTAACAGGAGAAGAAGGTTCTAATATGCAGCTATAAGACCACAGTATTAGAACTGTGCACTGGGGATCATCTCTATGGTATAATTTAAAAGGGAAATAGAAAAGTGCCAGTACCTGCGACTGGTATTCTTAATACATTAATGATATTACTTACAACTCTGTTTGCTGTATCACTTACAATGAAAAATACAGTTACTGTATTTGTTTCAAGTACTGCATTTATTTTGTTGATCTAGATCTTATTTATGAATACCAAACTATTAATCAGATGCTGTAGAGGATGTAATATATCCTAACTGACAGATCTCTTACCAGGCTGCAATTAGCTCTTATTAAGATCTGAAGTCACCTGGTATATCCATTACTTGAAAATTTGAAGACAAGAAATTTTCCTCTAAGTTTTTGTTTTGGTAATCAGATCTGAGAGATAACTGTTTTATGAAATTCCAGCATTTTTAAACTGACTAGCTATGGAGTCTCTCTCAATTGTCTAGGGAATTAAAGATGCTCTGTTCGTCCATAGGTGTTCATAAGGACAGCATATAGAATTCTTCTACTTTGTCCCAGAAGCAGTGTACCGAACACTGAATGTAATGGCTTGGGAGAACAAGTGTTAGTAGCTAAGGATTTTTTCAATCCAGTGATTTTTCACTAGTACTCTTGTCAAAGAGAAGATAGATTTGAGTGGGACGGGGTTTAGCTGTAGAATTTCTGTGAATCAACTGTGGTTGACTAAAAACAGCAGAGGGGAAGTAAGCTTCTTTATTGACATATACTGTTTAGACTGCTTTTAGGAGAGCACTGTGTTTGCCAAGTTTACTTCCTCAAATAATCTTTGGATAATTTCACCAGTGAATGCTTTCGACACTAAAATTTTAGCTCTGAAAGCCCATTTCACTATAGAGTTAATCCTTTGTTCAGTGTCATAGCTCTTTTGGCGGTGCAGACTGAATGACAAGGTAGTGTTAATCAGCTCAAGCTAGAGTTGAACTCCAATCATCCTGCTTATGGAATATTTATTCCTATCAGTAGTTGGTATTTTCCTCATAGCTGTGGAACAGTTCAAAATTTGTTGATAGCTTTCCAAATTATTAATTGGAAAGTGTGTTATGTATTTGACTTTACATAAACTAGAACAGTGACATTTTTGTTGCCCTGTCGTGGAAACTCTGGAGATGAATAATGTGTCTCCTTTCTGAGGTCCACTGTATTGCTTGAATTTACAAGTACTGTTGTAAAAACAGGAATAAAAATTGATGTTTTTGATGTCCACATTCCCCAAAAGCCCCAAAACTTCACAATGTTAAAATCACTTTTCTCTATAGTTCCTTAGATTCTGATCACTATGGACTTAATTTTTACTTCAATGACCCTGAATAAACATGTGGCTTTCCACATCTCAGACTTTTCTATCAGACTTACATTTTATTAGTTATATAAACAAGATTATCCAAAATTACCTCATCTGGGTTAAATGCTTTTGAAAAATTTTTGAAAAATTACAGCTTGAAAAGTGTTTTTGAAAAATTTGAAGTTATTGCCTTGGAGATTTGACCTGTTGTATGGTTTTGTTTGCTTGTTTGTTTTGGGATTTTGTGTGTGTGCGTTTTTTTTTAAAATTTATTTTATATATTTTATGTTTTGTGTGTGTGCATTTTTTTTAAAATTTATTTTATATATTTTATGTTTTTTAAATTTTATTTTATTTTAATGTAGATCATCAGGAAGTTGCAGTGTAAATTTCTTCATGCCATGCTGCCACTTTGATTAAATTGTACATTGTGGGGGCTGAGTAAGCAAAGCAAGTTCTGAGGTCTGATTCTTTATATTGTCTCAGCAGCCTGCAAACATGGTTACTTCTAATTGCTAAGGTGGTGGCTGCAGTGATATGCCTTCCTCCTCTAAGTTATGAAAAAGAAAAATACCATTTCATTTAATTCAATTTCATTTTATTCAGAGTGCCAGCCACCAGTAGTCTACTAAAACTTGCCTCAGTCATCCTGGTTCTCTGAGGGACAACCTTGTGGCTAGGGAAGCTGAGGCTCTCGTCCATGTTCGGCCACTGGCCTAAATTGTCTCATTTCCCTCCATCTCAGCTTCCTAAAATATAGTGTATGAAAAATGATGTGACTTTCTTTGCAGAATATTTTGAGCACTGTTCTTGAAAGAGATGTGGGCTGATTTTCTTGATTGTTGTTTTCTGTTGTTGTTTCTTGACTTGTAAAAAATTAAAATGAAAGTTTGGAGTTGATTTTTCTACTGAAGCAGTTGCAAGTGAAAAATTGCAGAAAATTACCACTAGATGGAGTCAATGATTTTCTAAATTATTCTTCACAGCTCAATATAATAGAGTTGCAAAATTATTATGATCACTGAGTTAAGTGGAATATGATAATTTAAGTAGCTCACCTGTATCCTGTTATAATTGCATTATCTGTTCTTTGAACTTTACAATTCTATGATTTTTCACTTCATGTAAAAAGATTTTTTACAATTTGATGCTGAATAACAATATCTTAATAGAATTCTGTATCAGACCTTACAACATCCTGTATCAGTGCTCACTTTCCCTATTGTGTCTAAGTTGTTATTATGATTCTTCTCAATCCTGTCATTTCGCAGGATAAGTTCAATTCTAGTTGTTTCATCCTTTTTATTAATTAAAATTGATAAGTAGGGTGAATTGCCAGACATAATTTTTAGTTCATGTTTAACTAAAAAGACTGTTATGCATTGTTCTGAAAAGCAGCTTGGATATCATCAACAATCATGAAATGTCAGTTGTTAAGAGTAAGCTGTGCTAAATTTACAAGCACAAAGATTATTCTTTTTGGACCTGCAAACTTCACCTTAGACCAAGATGATTGCAATATTTTTCTCATTTTGCATTACTTAGTACAGTCTAGCCTCCTTATCTGAAGATAGCTAGCCAGTCAAAAATGTCATTTACTTTTATTCTGCAAAATAAAACTTGTTTTCACTAAAGAGTTGTCCAGATGTTCCTGCTTTCTTCCAGTGGGACATTACTAATGTGTTATTTGTGAAATTGTGCAGGATACACAACCATTCTCAGCTTCATTTTCTGATGATTTTATCCTGCAGCTAGACTCATTGCAGTTGTTTTTTGTACAAAATGAAAATAGGACATAAGATTTCCTTTCAATATTGGACTACTAGTAACAGGCAGATTTTTAGTAATCTGTTGAAGAAACAATTTCTTGCAAAACAAATACACAACAGTACTTAATAGGAACTCTTTCACCTCTTAGTGAATATGATCACTAGTTCAGAACGGTTTTACCAGCACTGAATCTTATCTAATTCAGCTCTTACCTTATTTTGTTTCTTCAGATAATAGCAAGGAAAAAAGTAATACCAATAAAAGTTTCACATTACAGTTAATGTTTCTGTTACTAGGCAAATTAGTTAATGCCTTCAGTGTATTACTTTTACCCAACTTCCAAGAATATTAATGTATACAAATAAAGGAAAAATTAATGATACTGAAAAGAGAAGATAAAAATTGTGGATATATATAATACATAGTGAAAACCCCACACAAACAGAAAGGCATGTATTATCTAAATACTACAGGAAAAACCATGAGAAAAGTATGATTTTAAAATCTATTGCTGGCTGTTAAAAAGTCAAAATTGTAAGAATTTAAAGAAAGCAGATAATCTACATTTTTAAAAAACATTTTCCTCATCATAAAGTGATACTGAAAAGAAATGAAGAGATTTATCTGAATCCCTTACTTGCTTGCTTTTCAGCATCTTGAGTTTAGTGAAAAGCATAGAACTGATGAGGAGGAAAAGAAAAACAGACTTTTTTTATTCCCAACCTGTGCTTTGTTATATTTCTAAAACCTGACATAGATCGTCATATTCAAACCTATCTATAGGTAGCTTTTTCTATTCATGTTGCTGAAAGCAAGACTGAGAATTTATCTAAATTCTGCTAATTATTTATCATAGAATATCCTGAGTGGAAATGGACCTACAAGGATAATCGAGTCCAGCTCCTGGCCCTGCACAGGACACCCCAAGACCATGTTCCTGAGAGCACTGTTCAAACACTTAGTGAGCTCTGCCAGGGGGGCACTGTGACCACTGCCCTGGGGAGCCTCTTCCAGTGCCCAGCCTCCTTCCGGGGGAAGAACCTTTTCCTAATATCCAACCTAAACCTCCCCTGACACAGCTTCAGGCATTCCCTCGTGTCCTGTCCCTCTCACCCCACAGAGATCAGTGCCTGTCCCTTCTCTTCCCCTCACAGGAAGCTGTAACTGCAGTGAGGTCTGCCCTCAGTCTCTTCTCCAGGCTGAACAGACCAAGTGACCTCAGCTACTCCTCACATGGCTTCCCCTCCAGACCCTTCCCCATCTTCATCATCCCTGCCCTCCTTTGGACACTCTCTAACAGCTTTGCATCCTTCTGATTTTGCAGCCCCCAAAACTGCCCCCAGCACTGGAGGTGAGGCTGCCCCAGTACAGAGCAGATCAGGACAATCCCCTCCCTTGCCCGGCTGTGATGCTGTGCCTGATGCATCCCAGGACAGGGTTGGCCCTCCTGGCTGCCAGGGCACTGCTGGCTCAGAGTAATTTTTGGTTAAGTATTGTTGAAAGCACAATTATTTTTCGGACTAAATGCATGTGTTGTTTTAGTCAACTACTGCTGCAAGGCTATAGGGTTAAAAATACAAAGTACAATTTCTTTCATATGATGTAGCAAAGATTTTAATAGTTTGTGGTATCTTTTCGCATCTAAACAAGTAAATGGGTTTATAAAACTGTGTTGAATAAAGGTTGCACACTAACAAATTAAATAGAACACACCATACAAACTAAATTTTGTAAAGTTTACAAAGATTATTTTTAAACCACATGTAGGCCCAGAGTCAGCTATATTGTGCATCTGATGATGTAGTCATCTCTTGGAATAATCATTATCCAATCAATTACAGAATTGTATGGATTTGACGTGTTTGTTTTACGCATTCATAGCTGTTATCAAGAACTTTAATGGCTTACTAACCCCCACTTGTGAATAAAGCTTTTTCTTTTGTAAAGCTGGAAGGATGTGGCAGAATAGAAGCAGTAAGAGTTTTTACACCTCCTCTTGTCAGTCTGAATGATTCACTAGTCATGGTAGGCTCTATGCTCTATATCAATACAATTAAATAATCAGTACCTGTAAGTTAAATCACTTCTCACACCCACTAGTAAAAATATGACAATAAAGCTATTCCCACTATAGTTTTTTCTCTTTTCATTGAAAGTACTTGCATATAGTTTAGAGACTAGCGCTACAAGACATAAAAAGATACCTAAAACTTCTTCCCTGTAGCTAATAAACTAAACAGAAGAAAAGATACATTTCTGTTAGAAGTGCAGTATGCAATTTTTACAGGGACAAGATACTGAGAGATGGTGAAGTATATTTTGTTTATTTAATTTTAGGCCCTGCAAATGTCATTAGGATTCTAGACGTGGTATTTTGGGCTTGAAAATCAACTGTGTGATGCAGTAGTTATAAAATGAACAGATAAAACATTTTTTTAAAAAGTGCAGT
Organism: Buphagus erythrorhynchus; assembly: GCA_013400855.1. Lineage (NCBI taxonomy): Eukaryota > Metazoa > Chordata > Aves > Passeriformes > Sturnidae > Buphagus > Buphagus erythrorhynchus. The sequence goes on along the minus strand of VZTT01011156.1, from coordinate 49,574 downwards.
ATTGGTTTAAATCTTAAACTCATTCAGTAGGAAGAAAGTGCTTATTTTTTCTATGAGTTGCCTGGCTAAATCTTCTAACAGCCTGGATTGAGTCTTGACAGCTGAAAAGCTCTACTGAATCCATATAAAACCTGTGGTCCCTATGTTCGATTTCCTTCAGAAACACAGGGAGCAGTGATTTTTTTTAATCTAAAATGAAGTTGTTACCAATGTGGTTGCTATAAAGTAAAAAATAACTATGATTAATAAGAGTTAGTGTCTCTGAACTTGGGACTTTCTCAATCTACTCTTGGCTATATTCAGGCACCGTGAGAAGTTCAGCTCAGTCTTTTTAATTTTATTTTAACAGTGCCTTAAAGAAGTGGTGAGAAAACAAGAAGATTAATCTCTATGGCTTTACGTTCTACAAAGATTAATGCTCTAGCCCTCCAACCCTGGGCTGTCTACAAGTAAAAGATAACTCTTACCTTTCACTGTATTTGAGTAATGAGTACCTAAATAATGTAGTTGAGCCCTTTTGGCACCATCAGCACTGGTTTACAGAATAAAGCATTTCAGTGAAACTCTTACATATGAAATTTAGTTGTTCAATCTAAACAGACAGTACAACTCAGCATTAGTATTTTGACACGGCATATGGCATTCAACATACATGAAAGGTGATTATATACATTATACATTACCTTTTGGTAACTTACATTGTCATTTTAATGGAGGGAGGATAGTGAAAACTTTGAAGTGATGCAACTGGCCATAACTGAGCAAAGGCTAGAAGAGGAAGAATTTAATGATATCTTTTTGTAGTAATGTTTCATTTTGTCCTGTAAAATCTTATATATAACCCTGTCACCCTGAAACTGTTTTAGTATTAGAAAATATTGTAAGTCCTCTTTAGGAAAATATTAAATTTTGGCTTTTCAGACATTCTGTCCTTTTGCCAGGTTTAGACTGAGCATAAATGGCTAACTAAAAGGCAGATGAGTTTCTCTTATTTTGCAGTTTCTCGAGCAGGGAAAGTATTATATGAAGAAGTTACAGAGCAGAGCAACAAATTTTGGGGAATACATCTTGACAGACTCATTTTGTTGGCTTGCAGTGAAATGGACTTCAGACTTCATGTACTGAAATCTGAAAATAAATGTAACTTAGCATTTATCCATCAAACTTAAGGAAGTTACCTTTATTTTATAGTATAATGCAATGCCATCTTAGAATGCACAATGTCTTCACTATGATAGAGTCATAGGAAGAGGGGTGGAAAACTGAAGGTTTTTGGGACAGACAGCGTTAGTATTGATACAATATTGATACTGATATTATTGATATTAGTATTGATACATCGGTTGCAGGAAGCTTTTATTTTTGGATGGACATGCAGAGCAAAAACAGAATTTTGTGCTGATATTAAAACTGGTGCTGTTATTACAGAGCTCACAGCTAATCTTAAGTGAATAGGGTGGAGTTAACATATCTGATAGGTTGCTGCTGGAGGATGTCTGCAGAGTAGCCAGATAGTGCAGCATGCATTACACCAAGACTGCAAAGAGCCCCTACTGCCCTGCTCCCTCACATTTTCTGAAGCACAGTTCTGTTACGTGTCTTTTAGCGGAATATAGGAATCAACCAGTCTGCATCCATGATGCTTTCTGAGACTCTTTTAGGGACCAAGCCATTCACATGTGTGCTGTTGGTCTTCAACATGCCCTGAGTCCATCCTAAGCCCTTCAGGTCCTGTGAAATACCATGCAAATGCAGGTATGCATTTGATAGAAAGGATCAGAGAAGAGGAAAATGCTAAGAATTTTTTGTTCCTGTCTATCCCAAAAAATACGTGGTGATATTTCAGAGATGTTTCAATTAAGTTTATCAGCTGTGCTTCCAGACCAGCACGGAGATTCACAGGTGCTTCATGTCATCTGCTGTGACTGACCATACAAATTGGGATAAAAGGTCTTGTGGTAAGCAGAGGCTCCAGAGGGCTGGGGCAGAGGCTGTGGGAGATATGGTGGCAGCTATATCATGAGCCACTCAGGCCATGCATAGACAAGTGTGGCAGGCCTGAGCATCCATTGTTCTTTGGTTTCTTTGGCAGTACTGAGTTCCCCCCAGCAGGTATGCTACAGCTGTGGTGGCACGGCTGGTCCAGGGCACCAGTCCTACAAACATGGAAGATAATGGACTGTAATTGGTGAATTTTGTGAGTGCTGGGTAAACAGCAGTGAGTATCTGTTTTCTTTACATAGGTAGATATCTGTAACATCCCATTTCCCAGAGTGGCTTGAACTGAATTTTGGTCTTGGGGCAGTTTTTTTGAACATTTGTCATGATTTTTCCAGCATTAACATAAGCAGCATTTACATCAGAATGTGACTCATATCAATAATTAGATCCTTACTCACACAGCTTAGTGAATACTCTGCTTGTAATATTTAAGTCAACTATTTCTGAGAAAGAAAGAGTACTTTGAAGAGTTCTTCCTTGTGAATTCTAATTCTGTTTTGTAGATATTTGAAGGGTATAATTCCTCCACTTTATTTATATATTAGGTACTTTTCCCAATGACTGTCGAACTTGAGCAATGTCCTTATATGTTTGAGACATATTTTGTATGTATCTCTGTCTTTTTATTTAACTAAACTGTTTATTCAACACTTAATATAAATAGAAGGATACAAATGAAGTTTTAGCTGGAGTGCTGATTGATGAGTTTTCCAAGAGAAAGACATCAATGGCATTATATGTTTTTAAGGTGCACAACACTCGTGATATTTATAAACACATGGTAGGTGTGCATAAATCAGTGTGTTTATGGCATTTTATTGAAGAATCTGAGGTGGGTTGTCATGGTGATTAAAAGCTTCAAAATGCTATTTATTGGTATTAATTTGCTGGGCATAAAGGCATATTCATTCTCCTACACTGAAACTTTACTTGTAAAAAGAGCTACATTTCTAACTGTATTGCAAGGACTATTCTAGCAGGATAAGTAAAGATCCAATGAACACATTAGACTTAAAGAAAATATACTGCTTTCTATTTTTTATCAACATAACATAAGTTTTTGCTTTGAAGCCATTTAGGAGGTTATCTTTTAACTGTGTAGTGTTTCAGGCTATTTATAAGGCAGCATAAAATTGTCAACTTCTCCAAATCTCTCTATCCCCCATCAAGAAAAAAAAAAGTTCTAGTAACTGTTAAATGAAAGTATTCTTTTCAGATGGAAATGTTATAGAAATTAAAGCACCAAATATGTTTTGGTGGTATTTGCCTTTACAATAGTATATATTCTATATGAAAAAGCTAGAAAATATCTGGTGCTTTTTCCTTAAGTAATTAGAAAAAACCAGACCAGTAACCTTGTTAAAAGCAATGTTGTTTTCTGCATGAGGTCACTGATGTGTTGCCATTGGTATGGTTGGTTTTTTAACAATTAAATCAATGAAAATTCTGCAACAAATGCTGCATGCATACACAACATCACACACATTCTGAATGAGTAATACAGTTTTCATAACAGACTTGAAGTGATGATTATTAACTAAAAGTATATATATTTATATTTAAACTGACACTACAGAATTCTTTTGAGTCTTGACAGATCTGTGGAATATTTAAATGGAGTAATTGTAGTTACCAGACCTCCTGGGATTAACCTGCTGGAAAGAAAGTGACATTTTGCAAAGAGAAAAATGAATTTATAATGGGAAAAAAAGCTAAAAATGAGGTTATGGTGTGCCTGTTTATAACCATTCAGGAGGAAAATATGTTTCTATGAAGTCACTAATACACTGTAGTGATATACTTCACTTACACTTAATTACAGAGGGGCTTTGCATATCTCTTATTGGGTTCTATGTTTCCTGAAGTAGAATAAACCATGCTGAAAGGAAACTTATCAGATATTTTATTTTTGGTGGATTCGTGTTTAGGAGTTGATTCTCTGCTATTTGTGTTTTCACTGGGAATAACTTTACTAAATTCAACATACTCTATGGTAATAAAGAAAAAAGTCATCCAAAAGTGAAAAACACCAACCTCTCCCTCTGTGGCACAAACTACTTTGGATAAATCACACCCTTTCACTTATAACTGTCAGGCACACTCAGATTTTCAATTAGAGTAGTTTTTTTCAGTGGTAAACACTGCCTGCTGGGCTTTCCTGAACTGAATAGAATCACAGAATCACCACATAATTTAAGTTGGAAGAGAATTTTTGAGGTCATCTGGCTCCACAAAGCAGGATCAACTTAACAAGGTTACTCAGTACCTCACCTGATTGAATTTTGAATGGTGGCAATGCCCCAAAACCTGTTCCACTGTTTGACTACAATGAAAGCATTTTTCCTATGATCTAGATGAAATTTCCCATGTTGCAATTCATGCTCAACTCTGTAATTGTGCCCCATAGAAGGAATTTGGCTCTGTTCTTCCAGACCCTCCTAGTAAGCTGTTGACGACAGCAAGAAGACCATTAAGATTTCCCCTTTGCTTATTCTTCATAATAGAATAGTACCAGCACTGATGGCTGGCTGGTACACACCACCAGTGCCTGTGGAGATGGCTGGTTGCTAAGAGCAGAACTAGAAAAATTCAGCATTAAGTGGAAGGAAGTGGTTTCAGAAGAAGGAAGTGAATGAGACACTAACAGTTCCCTCAGGAACTTTTGGAGACCTTAATATCAAGGGTATGTCCAATGCAACAAATAACACCATCCATGAGCTGGCAAGCAAAAGTAAGCCATAAGAACCTATGAAATTGAAATTCAGGAGAAACATGGCATTCATGGGTATTGAAGTGACTTTAACCGATATTCTACTTATGTACTCTGATATTGCCTACAGCAAAAATTTGAGTGGGGCGTGGTGGGTGCAACTATGTCTTCCTACATTATAGAATTTTCATATAATNATTAAACATATTTATCATATTTTCCTCATCATCCTTCAGGACACCAGGAGTAATTTTCTTCTCCTAAATGCTCCAGACTTATAAACTGATAATGCGTGACCAAGATGAGGTGAAACACACATGGCCTTTCTTTTCTGTTACCATGCCATGCCATTTAGCAGCTAAAACCTCAAGTTCCTACCACTGCTTTTCCTGTAACTATGGTTATTAGTTAATTTCAACTGCTATTACTAGGAAAAAAATGCTGCCACTAGTCTCTTTTTAGCAGCAAAAATGTCTTCTTTTTTTTTTTTTCCACAGTAGAACCATTCAGCCTTTGCTGAAAGCTACAGTGAAAGCTAATGTCCAGAAATAGTACTTGCTGCTATGCTCTTTAGTCTCTTTCTCCCCTTGACCAGGCAGAAAAGAGGATTTAAAAAATACATCTACACTAATAATTGCTGGAGTGAACAATGCAAATTGTTAAATAAGTACAAGTATTTCTTTGCAAGACATTTGACCAAGTATTTCTTGAAGGTAACAACATGCAGTTCTAATTTTTGAATGACTACCCCTTCCTTGAGAAGCGACCATGGTAAAAGAAGAGGAAGTAAAGGGAAAAAATATGTGAGGACAGGCATGCAAAGTTCCCTTTGAAATATTTTACTGTGTTCTTACACTATCTTGTGTCTTCATTAGAGTAGTGTCACCATCTTGTACTTGTGCATTAAGCTAAGTGTATAATGAATAGTTCATTCCCCTTCTTAGCTTCTCCTCAGGGGGAGAATTAAATGTGCACTCTTACATCCTGTTTTGGTGCAGTTTTATTTTATAATGTTTTAGAAGATTTTTGCAGAAGGTACCTGAATTGCAGAAAGTTGTCAGAATGAAGGACTCGGGGGACAGAAAATTATAGAGGAGAACATTATTTTGTATCCTAGTAACTATTCTTTTAATCCTGTCTCAGCCTATACAACCACAGAGGTGCAGAAGGAGGAAGAAAGGCCTATTACCCTTATTCCTCAAATCTGCATGTGATTCTGCAAAGCAAGCCAAGCATTGAAAGGCTGAACTTCTGTGAGCTCTGCTGGACAGAGGCATCTTCTCAGTGTGTGGAGGAAGGTAGGTAGTGTCATTCCACCCACAAGCTGTTCTACTGGTTTTTCTTTTTAGGAGCTACACACAGAAGGGAAAAACCATTTTGGAAAGGGGTCTGGACATAAGTCTTTGCTATACAAGGGATATGTACTACCTACCAAACAAGAGGTGACAGGTATGTTTCTGACTTCCTCCTGTTTGAAGCCACTTTGCACAGGTAATAATTCTTCATTTGAGATGAGAAGCTGGACAGATATGGGAGTCAAAAGGTTGAAGGCCATATAGAGTTCTGCAAAATGTCTGCATGCCTAGCACCTATATAGTAGAGAATTTTAAACAAGATTTCTGTCTTTTTCTGTATTTTTTTCTTTTGGATTGTCACTGTGAAGGAAGGGGAACACTGTAGCAAAACTAAGTTGAATCTTCAGATAAAACTTAAAAAATGTCTCCTTTTCCCCACCTTATTCTCTCCTGTTTTGTTGAATATTGGGTGAATAAAAATACAAGTTAGAGAGAGAAATATGTCCCTAATATGAAAGAGAATTACAAAATGAGCATTCAACTTGAAGAGAATGTCAGGGAACAACAGTACCTTATACTGCACTCTGAAAAATTGTAAAAAGTACAAAGGTTCATAACATATTGTAAAGAAAATTCTTTAGAACTTGCTCTGTTATCTTGGAGGTAACAGACACACCATATGCTGTGTCTGGCAGTTGCTATGGCAACTACTTTTAAAATTTAAGCATGGGGAAGCTATTGCCTAAAACCTGCACAACTTGGGGCCAAATCTTGCTTGATGCTGAGCACCAAGGGAGAGTAAAAAAGCTAAAAAGGAAATACTAAAATATCTTTCTTGTTGGTTACTGAAATTTTATCTTGAAATCAACACTAAAGGAGATTTCAACTCATGGAGTCCTGAGGACATTGGAAAAGAGAAGAATGGGATGATTGCAATATCTTAAATTTAATATCATATAGACTGCAATTAAAACTAAGAAAAACCTATTTGTTCATTGAGGCATTTTACATAAAAATATTATATTTGTATGAAAATAATCTGTCACTGTTTTATGTATTTGAGAAATCTTGCTTAGAAGTCAAAGATTAGTCAGTTTTTGAAGGAAATAGATGGGAAGGTAGTAGATCTGCATAAAATGTTAGTGCATATTAAAACTTAGTAAATGCAGTTTTATTTCCTTGGAAAAATAGTTTTAAACTTTGAATAATGCTTGGACTATCACACCAGCAGCCTGCATAATAGACTTCTAGTGCAAAAAAGGCTTATAATATCGAATAAGGATGCTTCTAAGGAAAAAGAAGTACAAACAAAATTAAAGATATTGTTGTTCTTCACCCAGAAAGGTCTGTTAGACCTTGGTACAATGAATGCTATTATAAGCAAGATCAGCACTTCAGTAACTGGATTTCTGTGATTAAACTACATCACAAATTCCCCACATGTATTCTAGAAGGTCTCCTCGAGAGTTTGCAAAGGTGGGACATAATTCAGCCAGAAAATAATACTGGTGTACTGTAGCTCTTTACAAAACTACCCATGCAAACTGAACTTGTGGCTTGGAGTCATTCAGTAATGGTCTGGCCCAATGTCACTGAATTTGGTGGTGTTCTCTCTATAGATGTCCCCAGACTGTGTTTGAAGCACTGCCCAGTCTGCTTACCTTATGTTAATACTTGTTGGATTAATCATTACCAAGAATATCTGATGTTTTTAGCACACATCAATGTAACATTTGCTTTCTAAAAGTAACTTTTAAAAATTGTGTTAAAGATTCTTAGATTGTATGAGATCACAGAATATGCAGAGTTGGAAGGGTCCCACAAGAATCATCAAATCCAGCTCTTATCCCTGCACAGGACAGCCCCAAGTCACACCATGTACCTGAGAGCACTCTTCAAACACTTATTGAACTCTGCCAGGTTGATGCTGTGATCACTTCCCTGGGGAGCCTCTTCCAGTGCCCAATCACTCTCTGGAGTAAGAATGTTTTCTAATATCCAACCTAAACCTTCCCTTGACAGAGCTTCAGGCCATTCCCTCGGCTCCTGTCCCTGTCACCACAGAGCAGAGATCAGTGCCTGCCCCTCCTCTTCCCCTCATGAGGAAGTTGTAACTGCAGTGAGGTCTCCACTCAGTTTTTTTTACTCCAGGCTGAACAAACCAAGTGAGCTGAGCTGCTTCTCATATGGCTTCCCCTCCAGGCCCTTCACCATCTTCACTGCCCTCCTTTGGACACTCTCTAACAGTTGAATGTCTTTTTTTTATTGTGGCACCCCGAACTGCCCCCAGCACTCGCGGTGAGGCTGCCCCAGCTCAGAGCAGAGCAGGACAATCCCCTCCCTTGCCCGGCTGTGATGCTGTGCCTGATGCCCCCCAGGACAGGGTTGGCCCTCCTGGCTGCCAGGGCACTGCTGGCTCAGATTCGGTCAATCAGGATCCCCAGGTCCCTTTCCAAGGGGGTGCTTCCCAGCATCTCATTCCCCATTCTGTTTGTACATCCAGGATTACCCTGTCCTGGGTGCAGAATCCAGCACTTTCCCTTGTTGAACTTTCTATGTTTGGTGATTGCCCAGCTCTCTTGCCCTTGTCCAGGTCTCTCTGCAGGGCCTCCCTGCCTTCGAGGGAGTCAACAGCCCCTCCCAGTTTTGTAGTAGTGTCAAGCTTGCTCTGTATCCCTTCCAGTCCTGCATGCAAGTCATTCATGAAGATGTTGAAGAACACAGGGCTGAGGATGGAGCCCTATGGAACACCACTAGCAACAGGTCTCCAGTCTGATGTCACCCTGAAATGCCACAGTCACCCTTTGTGCCTGACCTGTGAGCCAGTTGCTCACTCATCCCATGATGTGTTTATCCAGCTGTGTGCTGGACATTTTGTCCAGAAGGATCCGGTGAGAGACAGCATTGAAAGCTTTACTGAAATCCAAATGGTTTACTTTAACTGGCTTCCCCTGATCAACAAGGTCGGTTATCTTGTCATAAAAGGAAATCAGGTTTGATGAACAGGACCTTCTTCTCATGAAGCCATACTGGCTGTGACCAGTGACTGTTTTGTCTTTCAGGTATTTTCCAATGGTGACAAAATAATTTTTCCATAACTTTACTAGGCACTGAAGTGAGACCTGTAGTTTCTGGGCTCCTCCCTGCCCTTCTTGAAAAGTGGGGTAACATTTGCCAGCTTCCAGTCAGCTGGGACCTCTCCAAGACCACTCAAAAATCATTGAGAGAGGTTTTTTTTCAAGATACAACATCTTGCAACATTGCAGGATCCTTGCAAGAAAGTGTTACTCATCTTAAGTGTCCTTTTCTCATGCTGTTATTTCTCACTGGGTTGAATCTCTAGGTCCTTCTTCCAAAATAATGAATTCTGTGAGCTGTGGCTCTCATAAGCTGCTATGAAATTATCAGAGCCATTATTGACAAGAGAAAGAGTTAAACACTGGTTTAGGCACTAGTCTATTCCGGGCTTTTGAAATTAATTATTTACATTGTAAAGAAAAAGATGTGTTTTACATGCATTCTGTTTATCTACAAGGATCGTTATTCTATCTTCCTTGCTTTGTCTGCTGCTCATTAATCAGTGCCCCTTAATTTAACTTCTTGAAACATTTTTTGATGGACAGCAGCAATAGAAAAGGTTGGTGACCATCTCCTCCTCCTCTGTTCCCTGTCCAGTCACATTCGGGCCTGAAAATCATTGCCATGTCTGTGAGAAAGACAGGTCTTGCTGACTGGTTGTTCCAGTTCCTGGCCTCTGGCTCTATCCCTGTACTGTTTGTCCTTCTAGAAATGTCTAATATTTTCTTGGCAGACCATTTCTGAAGGGGAAGTGCATAATTTTGCCAGAGATTTGACATTTCTTGATGTCACATTAAGATATTTGCTTGCAAAAACTGACTTGTTGCTGAATAGACACTAAGGCACTGATGTTCACAGTATAGCTGATAGCTGGTGGAAATGAAATAATCTGTATTGACACATTTGGAAGTTTCACATCTTTTTCCACTTAACATGCTAACGTGATAATTGCTAGACTGATGATTTTTCCAGTGACACGTCTCCTTTTGTCAATATTTAGACCTGTGTATAGAAAACTTATCTATCACACCTGGCTAATTTTCACTTAATTTAAAAATAAATGGAACATATTTAGTTTGCAGGGTTAGCAGAACAAAATGAGGTTTCATAAACATTTTTCTTGAAACATTATTTGAAGAATAGGAAAAGATAATGGCAAATGTATATAAAATCTGGATCAAATGAAAGTATATTCCAGGAAATTCTTTTAATGCTTAAATAAAACTAATTGAACATTTAAATTGAAGCTTCATTCTGCTTGCCATTTACTGCAAGTGAAACCTAAACATAATGCCAAATAAAAATAGCAACAAGTACCCAATAAAATCACTTCAATATCTATCCAGGAGACAGGCGAATTTGTAGCCAAAGTGATTCTATGTTCCACTGTACATTTGTTCATAGGGTTTAAATCTTGAACCCAAGAAATGAATTAATCTAGGCTTCTATCATAGCAATTCTTTGCTGTGTGTGCCATGACTTTTGCTGTTAGTGATTAGACAAACAATTTGTCAGTGAAGGAACATAGGCTGCAGTATTTTGACTATCCTGACATAACTGTAAACATTATTAGCTTTAGTTTTCTTTAGCTTTGGTGCTTTTTGCTGGACTGATCCTCAGGAATGACTGCAATCATACTGTTCTGGAAGAATAGCTATCATGGCCATGGAATGAATCACTTCACCACTACTTTCAAAGGTTAAAGTCAACACTTTTCTTCTACGTGTAATTATCCTTCTTGCTGTAGTTCTGTTTTCACACCCATGTCTGGTAACTGTGTTCTACTTTTTGGGGTGGAAAGTTTATTCCCTTATCTTTGGTTGCAGCTATTCTATGTAAAGATATGTGTTCACTTACAGGGAGTTCTTACTCCATAACACTTCTTGAATAGTTTATTGTGAAACAGTCATATTCCAGTCACATGATTGAAAATTCAGTCATGGTCAGCTTTCACTTAGTCTGAATGGTTATGAAATCTTACATGTAATACAGGTGTTTCACAAGGTTTTCAATATTATAGATATTCCGCATATAATATTTTTGGATGTCATTAAGATACATTAAGGTCATTAAGGTGTTTTTCTTTCGCACCTTTTTCTTCAGATAATGAGAACCCACTTTGGGTTTTACTTTCAGAGACTTTTATCTCACAATTAGAAGGATGGACAGTATTCTAGAAAAGTGCCACTGTGAATTTGCAACATGCACTAACATATAAAAGAAGCACAATTCATACCTTTTTCCACTAGATTATTGTATTTCCTCATCCTTCTTTGATATTAATTTGCTTCCAATATCAAAAATATGTGATCTAAAAAATAACTTTTGTACATTTTTATGAAATCCAATAAAGAATCTTTTTCTGCACAACTGCAGTCATCACAACAGCTTTATCTTGTAGTTACATGCTTATTAATACATTCCTGCTGTTCCTTGCACTATGTTGTGCATCTTGTGCTGAAATGTGGAAGCTGACTGCTTTTATCATGTATCACTCAGTTCTTCTTTGCTGAGAATCTCTGGAATTGTTTCCCTGTGTCTTAGAAACAAACCTGATATTTGCCATATAACTATATTCATATTCTGCTTTAATGCCCATTTAGTATTTTTTAGTTAAAAGACATTATTTCACGTTATCTCGCAATAGATGGTTTTAGTTTATCTTTCAAATAGTTGCGGTTGCTCATGAAATTTCTCAACTAGTTTGCCTTTCATCAGACATCAGGGATTCCTTATGCAGCTTTTATTGGGTTTTAAGCTTCATATACTTCAGCATTATTGTGTAGGCCTTTAAAATCAGAAATATGGGTAAGAGGAAAGGAAATGTGCTTTTGCAATCAATACTCTTGTTAGAAATATTCTGTATTATTCTGTCTTGCAAGCCTTGCAAAGGACTCTCATTCTGCAGAAAGATTATATCGTAGCTTTCTATAACCTGCAGACACAGCTAAGTATCTGATTTCCTGAGTGATAGTGCTTTTTTTTCTTCTACAAAAATCTGGAAACATTGCCTTCATTTCTTTTACTTCTTAAGTTCCTATCCAGACTAAGAGATTTAGAGAACTTATTTTTTTCCAGAATAAAAAGAAAATTCTCCCCACTGCAGGTAAGTGTCAGAACATTTTCAGAATGCCAGTTACTTGAAAAGTCAGTATAATAATAGGTTTGTACCCTTTCATGTGACAGTACCCATAAACTTCTGTAACAATAAAACTGAAGTGCAGCCAATTGATCCAATATTGTGATCTTCCAGCTTTTTTCACATGCATAATTTTTAACTATTTTAAATTTTGATCCCAAAGCAAAGGACAGGAACTGTTTTATAATGCTTGAATACTTCTGTCTGATAATGTTGTGAACCAGGGCACAATTTTGCCAAATCCATGCCATTTTTGGAACTACCAGTTTTCTATATAAATTTGTTCTTTTGGGGTATATATTTGCACAGAAGGGGAACACTAGGACTCTGGTAGGGAAATACAGAGAAACAAACGGAGACACAGAGAGACTAATTTTGCCTTAAGACTAGACAATTTTATAATCACCCTCCACAGCTTTGGGAAACAGGAGTCTTGGTTTTGCATTTAAATCTGTTTGGCAGTATGCACTGTGTCTCCCAGCCACTTGGTTGTTTGTAGAATTTGCTGTATTCAGGGGGCTTGAAATACTTTAAAACAAATTGAGCTGAATGGGCATCTTAAACCATTTCCTGATTGGTATGTCTTCTAGCCCCTGATGTGCCTTTCTAGGTCTTAGTTATTTCCTTTTCATAAAAAAATAATTGCTCTTAAAAATGTCTGCTTGGATTTCTTTTATAAAGAGAGCCAAACTGAGGAGCTCTAGGCAGATTAACTGGACTGCTTCGTTTAGTAGGCTCTCTGAGCTTTGAAGAATGCTTCAAAAGTATGGAATAAAGCTCTTTTTCTTCCTATTTTTGCATGGGCTAACAACTTCCCAGTCTTCTAATTTGCTGTCCTGTTGCATTAGAGTTCATTATCTTTGTGTTTCAGTTTAGTAATTCTGTCTGAGTTCCTATCCTTTCTCTCTTCTGAGTCCCTGCCGAAAATGGCAATACAAGTAACACAGCAGAAGCTTGTATACAGACAGAAGATATAATGAGAATAACACTCCTCGTGGGAATTAAATGCTGCATCACAGGGTTTCATTTGAAAATATCTGCAATGGAAAAATATGTTTAAAAGTGCATTCAGATTCACTGTTTGGAATCTCCTCTCTTTTGTGCTGTGCCTGCACTGTTCATATTACAAAACAAGGAATGCAGTTCAGGCTAGATTGAGGGTTAGATATGTAAATTTGGAGAAAACAAGGCCAAAAATGGTTTTAAGGCATAGTAAAGACAAAAATGACTTTAAATGTACAACAGAAGCACAAAACATTTGTGCAAATATTGGCTGATAGTAGCTTCATAAATGAGAAGTTCAAAGAACAAAGACTGCAAGTGACTTATTCAGTGTTGTTTGGCCAGATGGTGGCAAAATGCAGGTCTTCAAATGACAGTTCCCATGTGCTGACTTCTCAAGGAGATCATCACATTAGCTGTGAACACACAGATTGTTTTCTGAGTGGAAAACTTGACCTGTCTTGTACCAGTCCAGAAGTCTTTTACAATATCATACACAGTGGAGAGAATGGATATGGATAGTTCACACATGGAAGTACTACTCAGGCTAGCTGTTTTCATAACTGAGAAAAAAAAAAGGATTGTGTGGAAAAAAATTAGACTGGCTCTTGTATGAGATTTATTCCCTTTGGTCTAGAAAAGATCTTCAATCAACTCCTTTGCTTTTTTAAGAGGAAAGTTGGGAAAAGCTTAAAATGTCAGTTTTAAGGTATTTTGTAGGTATTTTTTCTTTTAAGAAGAAAGAATGCACAGAAAGGTAATCTTGACGTTCAAAGAGATTTTGTCAGTTCTGTTGATGTCAGTATCAAAAGAAGTTGATAATTATCTGAAGAAAACACATTTCCCTTAGTTTCTTTTTCATGAAAATTTCTCAGGTTAATCACAGCAGCAGATCTGCAAGGGTATATACTGTGCACCTTCACTTCTGCAGCACATTGTCTACCAAGATTCATACAGGCAATTATAGCATCATACCTTCTCTGGCATGACTAAACTTATGTTGGATAGACTGCAAAGAGAAAAACCTAGTAGTTATCTTAAAACTATATTTCTTGTACAGTGTAATTATACCAAAGGCATGGGTTAGCTTTTTGCTATCTATAGGTCATGTTTGGCCATGCTGTGTTTTATTCAAGGGGGACTATTGCAAGTGCTGAAGGTGAAGAGGTAGCTCATAGAGAATTGTGAGTGCATTTCACTTTGCATGATTAGTGTTTATTTAAGACAAATAAGCTTCTGCATTATTATTAAATGAGTTCTTCAGCCAGAATGGGCTATATTCTGTGAGGCATTTGTCCTGATTTAATCTGTACACCACTTCTCCAAGAGTGTTAACTTGTGAAGACACTGGAGGACTTCTCGATGACAGTTTAATTTCTAACTGAATTGCCATCAAGATCAGTTCTGAAAATCATCACTATGATAAAAGAAATCAAAAGGCCTTACTGCAAATGAAGCAGAGATAATTTTTTCTTTTTTTTTATACGGAACAAAAGAAGTTCTAATACACTATTGCTCTTTGGATTCTCTTTAAAATTTCCTTCAGAATGCAGTAGCATAACCTTGTCTACAACTTCCTTTGGTTGGGATCATACAGTGTGATTCAGAAAATGACGTCTTCAGTTCTGCTCAACAGGATTTATCCGCAGAATAGTGCAAAGCAACATTTATTCATTTATTATGTTTAATTTCACAGACTTTTTTAAGGTCTTATAGCTCAAAAAGCCATGTGTTTTGCCCATTATGTTTCCTTCAAAGCTGCATCCACTAAAAGGAAAAGGAACTCGTAAATGCTAGAAATTCAAAATTTCTCACATACTAATTTACTCTCCTTTGGATTTTTCATAAAGACAAATCAGGTAGAACATTTCTGTACCTTAGTTTCCTCAGCTGGAGAAGGAGGGGGGAAAAAAAGAAGCTGTGATAACTCCCACATATGTTGGGAGGATACATGCATTTGATAGGCTTGAATGGAAAGCTTTACATGAGAATATTTACAATAGCCAATGCTTTTATTTTGTCTGGCCTCTCATGAAAAGACACAAAGGGTTAATTCTGGAAGCTAATTCTTGGAGCTATGCTGTTGTATAAATCTAACCTTGGTATTATTCAGTGCTATATTCTAAAAAACACATTTTTTTCCCTTCCCTCCTTCCCCCAAATAGTACTGCACCATAATTACAATTGCCATAGAGGCAGGAGCAGAGGAATTAAATTCCCCATAGGTCTCGCATGTAATTGTTCCTAGAGAATCAGAAGATTAAATATGGCAACAATGCACAGCACAAGATAGCCTAAACCTAGTTTTCCTGCAGAACTGCAAATAGTAGCAAATCAAAAGACTGTTCTCCTTAATTACCACTGTATGAGGCATCAAGCTAAAAGCAGGCTCACTCTGTAATGTTTTCTATACAATTACAGTATGTACATACAATGCAAGCCCTTATGCACCACCTAATAGACAATATTATACACACAATTATTGCTAACTTCCATTTTACAGTGAGAAATCACTGGTGAGCCGAGGACATTGACCTCTCAGCTTCCCCAGCAAGCAATACTTGACTAAACTAAGGAATAGTTTTACTTCCTGAAGCCAGTAGAGACTATTTATACTTAAACACATTTCTTCGCAACTTACAGCCTGTTGTATTAGGTGAGAGCCTGTGAGCTGGATGGGCTGCAATCTCTGTCAGGTTTGCAAGCTGGAGCTTGTGGAGTGCTTCACAAACTTTACACATTTTTTCTCTCTCTCTGTATTCTGAAATCAGCTACCCTGCCGATCAGAAGTCCATTTGGGACTTGAACTCAAGTCAGCAAGAGTCAAAGAGCCAAAACAATAAAAACAGTGTGGGGTTTTGGGGAAGAAAGTGTCATTCTTGTATACTGATCTAACATGTAGCAGTCTGAGCAATATTTTCTGTTTTTGTTCTGAGCCAAAATAAGTATTGGTACAAGCTAAAATAGGTGTCATTGTCCTTGCTGCCACTTTTGCCAGGATTTTATACAGTTTCATGTCATTATTTCTTGAATCAGATTTCAACTTCTGTAAAGCATCAAGGTATTCCAGTAATGAATTTCCTCCTATTGTAGTTTAACTGCTCATTGAAGTTTCCATTCAGTTGGAGAAACCATTTTGCTCTCTGACATGTTTTTACTGATTATCAGG
>VZTT01011156.1:8026-27893 GCA_013400855.1 Buphagus erythrorhynchus | reverse complement strand
CAAGAGGATGTAGATTATGTTTTTTTCTTCCCACTAGACTTACGCTCAAAAGGAATTTTCAAGTCATTCCTAGGTAACAAGGGATGAGGAAGTCAGAATATATTTTAGATTTTCTGTTAAAGATCAATGGCTTTATTTCCCTTTCTGACCATCTGCTTCTATCCTTAAAACATCAAATCTGCATTTACATCCAAAGAATTTTGGTGAGATTCTAGATTTCTAGTTGTGCTGACAAATATTTGGAATAACTTTTCCTGAAAATCAGTAATCTGTTAGATAGATATAATAAGTATTCATTTAGCTAATGAAGGTGGATGATTACCAAAAGACTAACCACATTCTAGAAACTTGGTGTGTACTTTGAACCTCTATTGTCCTTCATGATACAGTATTCAGAATAAATTGTGCGTCAGTAGATTGAGACACTCAGCAATACAAGTACATTTACACTGGTGTAGCTGGAAGCAAAGATAGCAAATATGGAAAGCATCAGACCAAGATGTTACTCAGATCAAAATTATGAGACTGTCTGGTGCTGCAAAATCAACCATTAAACATCGAAGTTTCCATTTGGAAGCGTCACTCAGAATGTGAGCTAAAGGATCTCCCAAGATAGGTCATGTGGAAAATGATGCCAAACTAACTGGTAAGTCGGTAGCAATCTGCAGATTCTATCTTCTTGCAGACTGATCGTATTTTTAAAGTGAAAAACTGGGGTGTTGTGTTCAGGGGTTCTCAGGGAAACATTCTGGCACAGGAAAAAGGGAAGTTGGCCAGGANCTGTAGTAAGGACAGGTTGGATAAATTTTCATCACTGTATCACCTCTTCCCTGTCTTCACTCTCAAATTCATTCATTCACATCTAGCTCAAGCCTTGTCCTCTTACGTCGACATGCACACCATCAATTTTGTATGTGATTTATTTTACATTTTTTTCTACTCTGAGTTTTGACAACATAATTGAACCATTTTTGCTCATGATTAAGGTCTCCAAGAGAAATTAAGCTCTGTCTTCAGAAATGTTATCCCATTTCATGTTATGATTTCCCTTCCTCCTGTTTGATCATTTTACACTCAGGACTAACACATCAACACTGAAACTTCCATCTGACACTTTGAGACTTAGGGTATTATTCTTTTCTCTTTCATTTTCTATATTCTCTTTCAAGACCAAAGCTTTTCATTAGGTTGAAAACTCACTTTCCTTTATAGTAAAGCCCAAACCTCACCATAACCCTAAACCTCACATGTGCATACCCCATTCTGCACTACCACTTACTGACTGAAGAGTCTGAGCATATAGTTTTAAAGGCAATGATGAATTTTGCATGCAGGAAGATTGCCTGTGTTAGCTACACACATACTTTTCTACCTTTGCATTCTCTCTGAGAGGATGGTCTGCTGAACTACTACAGTATCTTTCACAATATTTAATCAGAACCAATAATTATCAGTTTTATAAGAAGAATAACATACACTTTATTATCATATGTCAACATTTTGTTAGCAAAATATAGTAAGCAGTCACCAAACAATTCAAAAAACCTACCTTGAGCAATGATGGCAGAGGAATGCCTAACAGTTATCTAGCAATAACTTGGAAAATATGTTAGACTTTAAAAAGAAAGTAGTTGGCAACCCACCACAGTAAGAATACTACTATCAATTTATAAATGGTCATAATTGTGAGTGCTCAAAGTTCAATTTTCAGGAAGAACAGATGTTATTCAACAAAACTACACAAAACATTGTTTCTCAGGCCACAAACACCAGCTCTTCTACTATGGCAGAACAACCATGTGAAACACGGAAACTTTGCAACATGGAAAACTTTAATGCTTTGGGATTCAACGGAGATAAAATCCATTAAATTTAAGCATGCATTACACCTTTACAGACCTGGCACCTGAGTAGAAAATGCAGACTATACCATTTAAATTTGTACAGTGAATAGAAATCTCCAAATACAGAGTTAAATTCAGTCAAAATCATTGTATCTTTAATTCTATAAGGTTTCAATCTGCTTCTGGCTATCAGACTTGGGAGGTACTGTGTGTAATTTGCATTTGTTTTAATAAAGTACTTGTCCTAGAAGTAGGTTAGAGGTTGATGAAAACATCTGATGAGTATTCATCCCCAATATGTTTTAATGGTATAACCATTTAGTAGTGAAAACTTTAAGCAATTTAAGAAGGGGAAAAGAAATGGAAGCAAATATAAGCTAACTTGATTACAAGTATGTTAGTATGGTGAGTTTGTAGAGTCTTCATCTGTGGAGATAATCTTAACACCTGGCTGGGCATGGTCCTGAGCAAGGTGTGGGGGTAATGACCTGTGAGCCTCAACCATTCTGTGATTGTGTGATCCTCCCAGGCTTATTTCTTTCATTATCTAGAAACAGCCAAATTTTTCTACTAAAACTATGTTGCTGCAAACTAGGATATACAGAATATATCCTGTTTATAAATATGATCTTGTTACCACCAGGAAATAAACTGTCAGTTAATTTAATTAATTAAAAAAATAAAAACACATCTCAGATGAAAGCTAGCTTGGAAGTAGCCCAGAGGTCAGAAACTGAAATCTTTGATGTATGCTCGATTATCTCAGTCTTTAACATATGTCCTTGCATGATGCTGTCTGTAAGTTTCTGAAAATGGTGAAGACACTCCACATTTCCAGTGGGTGTAGGAACAGTAAAAACAAGCAAGAAAATGAACTTCCTGGATAATGCATTAGAAATAGCATCTCTATGCCCATCTGAAACTCCATTTAACCAGCTAAGGTTTACAGTCAGTCTAACATTACAGTGCTAAATTCATTCAGAGGCTGAATTGGCTTACTGCAAGTGAAAACAGTACTGCAAGCATTGATGTAATTTCTGAATTTGACACTAGGTACAGGTATTTTTGTGGGTTATATGTCATTTGAGTCTGAACATTCAAGTTTACCTATGTAAGCTACCTCAAAAGAACAACAAAAATTTGTTTTAAAATTGTAAGATGATTAAAACTTTAAAAATAATTCTGCCAGTATTGAGTAATCTTTGCAAGAAATTGAAGAGTTGAAAGAGGTTAAAATGATCAAGTTTTCACTAATATTTTGCTATTTGAATGCATTTGGGCTCGAATTTCCAGAGCATTTTAAAAAACAAGCATAGATCCAGTTCATTTCAGTCACAGCTGCGATTACTTGGCACTTGCATGGATCTGCCAAGGATGACTCAAATAGGTACCTAGAAAATGTGGCCATTTTTAGCAGCCATTATCAGCCATATGAAAATTTTAATTTAAGTGTCTCAATTACCATCACATTAGAACTTTGTGGTAGATTCAGCTCTCCCTGTCACAATTCAAATCCATTATCCTTCACCTGCCATTTCCAGACACACTCTGGTCCTACAGACTTTCCTAGTTACATGATGGATGAATCAGTTTTCATTTGATCTTTTTTCTCCATTGCAGTTTATCCTTGATATGTTTCCAGAACAGAGTGTAGTCTATTCAATTAGGCAAAATGTGAAAATCTTCTTCCAAGAGCAAATAAATAAGGATCTACCACCTAAAACATACATGTAAGGCCTGAATTAACATTGCTGAATCAACCTTAATTCTTGGGTTTCCTAAGTTTTAAACGTAGAAAATTAATATTCTTGCACTACAATACATATAGTTTCTGAGTTTGGTTTATTTTTTTTTTGTTTGTTTGCTTTTTCTGCCAGAAAATAAATAGCAAAAATCAGCTGCAAAAAACCATGTTGCATCTTGCATGTCATCAACAGCACAGAACTTTAGTAGCCTATCTGGAAAAATAGCTGGAAAGTAATAGGCTATTGTTTTTAAGGTGATGTGACAGATATATTCCCAGCATGCTTCACAGATATTTTTCTCACAACAGAAAAATTCTGGAGCAATTAAGCTGGAAATAGTATAGTTATGTTGGCAGATTGAAGCCCTGGAGCGAATGAGCCTGTAGTCTTAGCATAGGCTAAGTGTTTGAGAATTTATGTATTAGAATGGATGCAGTTTGGAGCTGATATGCCTAAACCATTTCTGGACTATTTAAATTGGAATACATTGGACTGTATGGAAATGTTGGCTGCTGGGTGGAGTTGAAGCATGTGTAGTGCACAATGTCATGCACCATTGAGTTAAGCATACTTATTATTCAGGAAATTATGTTGCTCAATTCCAAAAGCATCTTACTAACATCTAGTATGATTCCTTACTACAAGATGAACTGTAGTATCTAAGAGTTCAAAACATGGCTGTATTTGGCTGGATAAAACCAAGATTTTGCTTCAAAGCAGACATAGGTTGAGAACTCCTTATGAAAGGCTTTTAGAGTATGAGGAAATATTTGAAAAATATTCAGCAGCCAACACCTGACATGAGACTTTCAGTCCAGAGTTTGAAATTTTAGGAGATTTAAATGCAAGTCAGATTTGAATAGTAAAATAGTAAAGTATTGGACAACCTTAAGTCTGGATATTATCTAAAATTAGTGTATTTTATGTGTAGGAGCATGTGTAAAAATTATAATATAAAACTGTTACTTTTTTGTTAGCCTACTACTTTCAAAGAAACTAAAAAGCACATAATGGCTTCTATGATCCTATATTGTTTTCTCCCCCATACCTTGAAATGTGTGTACTCAGGTTTTTTAAGGTCTCTTCAGAAGGGAAATGGATGTTTGCTTCTCTTTACTGTGGTGACAAGTATGTAACTAAATATTGTCAAGGATGTATAAACTTGTGTAAGTAATTTCAATGAGGAATTAAAAGGAAAATAATACAGAAAAATCTCAATGTTTCAGATAGAACAGATACATATTCTTCATCAGAAAACGACAAACTGCCATGTTACTAACCACATTATTGTGACTTTCTCAAATGATGAGTAAACCAAAGACTGGGAAGAAGTTTGATATGGTTGTCTTTCATGATATTACTAATATTTTGTAATATATGACAGTGATGAATAACCTTTCATGTATGTTTACAAAGTAATGGCATAATTGTTCATGCTTGCATGATAATTAAGTGTGTTGATGTTTACAATTAGATATAATAACATAATAACATAAAGATGGTCTGAACATTTGCCAATGCACCCTCTATCTGGATCTTTTAAAAAATAATATACGGTAGCAACTAATTAGGTGACTAATCTTTGTAAGAATTTATGAATGGTCTGCATGATACACACACAAGCAGACACACATACACACATTTACATTCTTATCTACCTTCATAGAATGAGGTGGATAAAGTCAATACTTTTTAGCATAATGCCTTACTTCAGTCTAAGGCACATTATTCTTACAGAACACTTGACTGGGTTTGAATTGCAATAAAATATATGTAGTAGTGAAGTACTTTATAATAAAGTGTACACTGTCTGATATAAAAAAAAAAAAACTTCTTAGTGCTCTGATTTATATGTATATTTTAAACTAGTAGCATGAATCAATCAGCTCCTGTAGAAGAATGACAAAAGGGGTCTTTTAGATGTCTGACATGAATTTGCATAAGAATAGATGTTTTTTGTATTTTGATAAAGGTGTTTCTTGTTCACTAAAACTGAAAACTTTGAATGATTTTTTTTCTTGCAGTGATATTAAAAGGACAAAAAGCTCTAAGTATTAACAATTCAGAAACATGAACAACACAGTCTTTAACCATTGCAATTAACCTCAATTTCCTTACATAAAACTGATGAATCATGGGCTGATAAAATATCTCTAAATAAATACTAATATATTTCTATTTTCAAATGTTCTTTGGGAAACTTTGGCTTAACTTTTAAGTTTTCAAGGGATGGGGATTAATGTGGCCCCATTTTTTAAGAAACAAACATTTTATTAAAACTAACCTGTAGGAAACTTAAACACAGCAGGAGCTTAATAACCTTTGTCCATTGCAGCTTTACAGAACCTAAAAAAGGGGATAGTGCATAAGTTCTGCTTAACACATCTGATATGTTACAGTTGTAAAACTGTAACCATGAACAGCTAATCTAATTTTAAAAAAAATCAGAATTGATTATTAAGCTTCAAGGGAGCTGTGAACAAGGGTTAGTGATTGAAAAATATAGGGACTTCCATTCAAACAGTCAAATTAAGTGTTCAGCCCCTATTTAGGAGCCTTTTCAATATATTTTATACCCTGGGGAACCTAGATCCAACCAAGAGCCATGATCTGTGGTTGTTCTGCCTACATTTGCAACAGCTTGAGGTATGCCATCTCACATGGTTTAGGGAAATTGCTGCCAGCATAAGACAAATAATTCCCTCCCTCTGGTCCTCAAGAATAGCTGGAAAGTGTAATCTCTCATTATCAAACCTTCTGCTTTATTCTGTCCTGCTGTAGCTCTGTGTCATTGGCCTTGTTCACAGTCATCTCATCTTTGTCACAGATACATTTTTTAATGTGACAGAACTGCATTTAGTAATCATGAGCTTAACAGATATGTATTTGTGAAACAAAAAATTATAGACAGCAAATTTGAAAGTTTCCATCAGTTTAATGAAAATATATACATTTTTGCCCATGTAGGTTCACACATTTCAGTTGAACACATAAAGCCTTAATTATGATGTAATCCTGTATGTTCTTGAGGTGGGCTCATCTAAATAATGAAGATTCATTATTACTTGAAGATTCCTTATATTCAGTGTTTATTCTCTCCATTCCAACAATTCCTTCAAATTTATATCTTTCAATAACTTCAAATTTAAATTGTAAAATCAAACATTGAATTTTACATTTGTCATGACCATTACTTTATTGCTTCCTTCTATGTAGGTAAGTCTATCCAGTGTAAACAGATTTCACTAAGGATAAAATAGTGCTTGTTTGCCATTGTCAGAAACCAGCCCAAAGTGCAATCTTACCATTCACACATTCAATCTCGATTTTTACAGCCAAGAACTTTCAGATATAATGACTTTGACTTATTCAAATTATTTCACCTGACTCTAATCAGCAACAGGGGTGCCCTATCTCATAACATCTGAGCAATCTGAAAACATTAGGCTTTATGGCTCACTGTATTGAATGAGAATATTGCTATCACTCAAATTGGTAAGTCAAGCTACAAGCAACTGAAAGCCTCATGGTCTTTTGGTGACTGCAAAAGCTCTCAAGCAGATCTCATCCTCTTCTGGTCTGTGGGAATACGAGTGTAATCAGTAGAAACAGGATCTTGATTTCTGAGTAGTAGGGAAAATGGCAGAGGACATGCTCCAGCATCTTAAAAGAGCCTTGTTAGGAAGGACAGAAACTGTTACTAGAAAA
Source organism: Buphagus erythrorhynchus (assembly GCA_013400855.1). NCBI lineage: Eukaryota > Metazoa > Chordata > Aves > Passeriformes > Sturnidae > Buphagus > Buphagus erythrorhynchus. The sequence continues at coordinate 20,596 of VZTT01011156.1, read as the reverse complement.
TCTGAGAAGAACATTGAGTTTGATATTTTATAGCAAATCAGAGGCAGAATCAAGACTGGTGTAAACATTTTTGAAGAGCAGTTCTATATCTAAGCCCTGAAAATTCTACCTAAGGCAATTTACACATATTTTTTTTCCTGGCAACTTTTGTCTATAGAGAGGTTATTGGATATCAGAGTGTAATATAGGTATAATGCATAATGATAAGGAAAAACAGGAGGAAAAAGTATGCCTGAATTCATATACCCAAAAATATATACTGACACTTGCCCCAAAGGGCCACTACAAGAAATTGTCTCACTTATACAAACTCAGTGCTTTTCTCTTTGAAGTGTGATACAAAATTTTTCTTTTTGAAAAAGATATCATAAGGAGGAGAAGCAGCAAAGGCTTTACTAACAAAGTGTATGACATCCCTTGAAACTCATTCTCAACCACATTCTGGAACCTGATTTTACTTATCCCATCACAGCTAACTTCCAACTAATTTTTCTCAGCAAGCACCTTTAATAATAATTGGTGAAAAGCTTCCCTCTCCTCTGACTGATTTCCAATATAACATAGGTTACTTTCCTCAAAAGAACAAAAATCACCAGTGGAGCTAGAAACAGTTTAAGATGAGTAGGGAGAAAAGAATGGCTGGACAAGATTGTCTCTCACAGTCCGATCATTGCACATTAACTCACTTATACTATGTCTATCTGTTCTCTCTACAGATTGATGGCCACCTAGCCTTAAACATTTTAGTTCTTGGAATAAAATTCAATTTAGTGGATGATGTTTTTATATCCTCCTTCCTGGATTTATTCCACTCTTCACTCATTCTACTGCAGGAAGAGATTAAAGCATGGGAATGTTTATATGATTGTCACGTGTTTATGTTGGGAATTCTTGAGAATACCACCTATACACTTTCCTGGAAATTCAGTGATCCATCACTATCAAAATTCCATGCTCTCACATTTATTCTTTATTTAAATTGCACACACATATACAAATGTCATAAAACTTGTCACCTATACCGGCAACATGATTAACACACTGTGCCCAGTATTGCAGATGCCACCCATGGTCAAACCTTCCCTATTATGTCAGTCATTTCAAAGCTGCTATTGCAGAAAGTTAGATATTTTATATCTGAAGTAATTTGACCACACATTCACTTTCCTCAGCAGCTCTGCAGAAATGTTTTGTGATATTTATAGTAACAAGACTTTGCTCAGCACAGAAGAAAATGACAAATTCTGATTAATAAAGACGACCATAAAAGTTATTTTAATATTTGTGTTTGAGATTATGCATGATTAAGCAGGAATTTCCTTATCCCTATAGCCTTTTAACATCATATATCCCTGGGTGAAGATACTTATAATTCAGAAGTGAAGTCTAAGATGTTTATCTCTGTTATTTCAAAGTAAGAAGAACCTGGTTTCCATCCAGAAAAGAGGGCATAGTACTCTGTGTCCCTGTTATGTATTTGAACAGCTCAGTAGATCATCTCTATAGACCTCCAAACCACAAATCTGACAGAGTGTGTCACTATGACACTTGTAATATCCTTATATGATGTAATATTTTGCAGTGACCCCCACTCCATTCCTCAGATGGCTGTTTCTCTGAGAAAATTTTAATTTCTGTCACGAGCTAAATTTTGCTTTGTGGAAATGAGGTTTGTGAACAACCAAAGCTGTAGACAAGAGTGTTTCATCGCGTTATTTTACTGCTGTTTCCCTTTGTTTAATGGTTCATTCTGTTGTTTGTACCCCCCCCCTTTGTTATAGTTCAGTTGCCCTAATTCCCGCCTTTCCCTGATCAGTCAACCCTAGTCCCAACCCACTTTCCAGACTGTCCCCTGCCCTTCCCCCTACTCCCCTCCAAAGCCTATGCCAATCCCTCCTAGCCCCTCCTATCCTTACAGGGTTTTCTGTATCAGTCATCCCCTTCTTAGTATATGATTTGATGTTACATATGTTTCCCCGCCGATGTTTCCCCCTATTGGTTGTATGTATAATTAGTCCCACCTTATGTTACACCCCTAAGTTGTAGCGATTGGTTGCTGTATTGTACCCTCCCTTGAGGGAGGTCCCCTATTTAAGTTGCTGCACGCCTGTATTCCTTGCCTTGTGTGGTTCCCTTCCCTTTGATCCCAGTTCTTCTCCCTCCCGTTTCCCCAATAAACCTTCCCTGGAACCTCGAAAGGACTCTCTCTCAATCCTTCGCTCCTCTCCGGACGTGTGCACAGCCGGAAGGGTTCAGAGCCCTACCCACATTCTGGGTTCCCCGGGATCCTGGAAGTGGGCCACTCTCGGCGCTGGTCTCGCCTCCAGGGCTAGCTGGGCGAGTCACAGCAGGGTGGAGGAGGTGAGCCGCGTCACAAGAGATTATATGGACACTTGCAAATTCAGCTTTTATATCCATTTTTTTCTACCTGAAGATACTTGATTTTATTGTTTTTAACACTTTTTTTGGCTTACTTTTTATAATGTGTCTTTCAATGCAGGTGTTAGAAAGAAGAAGCTGAAGCAACCCAAACCCCGTCCAATCTTGGGTTAACCCCATCCAATCCACCTACTTACACTGACATTGTTTTAAATTTATACTCTACTGAAATTTAATCTGAAATTAAATAGATTATTTTCTTAAAAGGCTCATTTTGACTAACAATGGGAAAATAATTTTAAACATAAAAAAATTACCCATCTTTTTATATCAGTATTTGTTGTGAACCACAATTTAAGAAGGAATTGGGGTCAGCATTTAATTTTTTTGGTGCTGTTTTGATGTTATTATCAGCACCTCATCATCAATTGTTAAGAATTCTTGAATATTTCCTTTTGAGGATAGGCAAAAGGTACATAATATCTGGGAGAAAATGAAAGGCAAATGTTTTTTCAGTGTTTCAAGTGATTAGAAAGGCATAAGCTAGGCCTTAGCCTGCCTGATCTTGTGTAAAGCTGAGATGTGAGATAAAAGGAAACTGGCATATAAAACTCATCCAGAAGGAATTCTGATGGGAAGGCCAGCCAGTTTTGTTAGTCAGTGGTGGAAGCAGAAAAGAAGGTGAGACGGGTACAAAAACGCTGACCAGTGTTTTTCAGAGGTTAAAGATAGCAGGAAGTTCTCTGTCTCTTAAACACATCGGAGTTACTTGTCATGTGAGAAAGACAGGTGGGAGCACAAAGAGATTCTTCACCCCTTGGGGAAACACAGTGTTACTAAGCATGCTGATTATTGTTTCAAAGCCTAGGAATGGAGAAATTTTTTTTCCACCTAGTGCAGCTATTGGAACTTGATTTTAGGATAAGGAACATGGGTTTGTGTGTTAAGACAATGTTTCTCTTATTGAGATTCTAATTTCATTATATGGAAATTTGAGGAGATGGCAGCTTTTCTTTGTTTTACACTGAACCAGTCTTGTGATAGGTACTCAGTAAGTGGTGGTTACTGGCTTCAGTGACTATTTTGATGTAAATTTTATCCTCTTATCCAGTTTTTTATTATTTTTTAAATCAAACAAGACAAACCTGTTCCTGTTGGATTCTGGTTTCCTAAATTACCATTTGCTTTTTATGCAACTCGTCAGTAATGACACTGTTCCAGGCAAATGAAGAATAGATATTTTGACTTGGCTCTTAGAAGTGCTCCTTTTCATACTCCATAGTGAGCTGAACACAGGAACTCTAAAGAAATTAGTCTGAAACAGAAATTTTCTGCAAACTCATTCTATACTGAGGGGAAAGTAATATTCCTACATCTATACTGTTACCACATCACCTCATTAAAAACACATTTTAAAAGATCATACCTGTGCTCCATCTGTCTTTTTTGCTCTCAGTTATGATATATGGGCTAAATTTTCATCAAACTACACATGTACATTCCTCAGTCTTTGCTAAACCTTTTTTTTCTTAGACAAGTGACTTTTTAAACTTTTTAATCTTACTCTTTCACGGCAGTTATCCTTTCAATTACTGCTTTTCTCTCTTGCATACTTGAATGTCAGAAAGCTGCACCCACTATCACATGACCTAAATATTCACTTACAGTAAAATATTTTCAAAGCAGTGACCTTCCACAGCAGGCTACAAAATTGATAGTAAAAGCCATTCTATTGATGCTTCTCTTTTCCTTTGTTCCTTTCTCCTAAGGAAAGTAGATTGGAAATACAGCAATTATTCTGCCTGGATATTGAAAGGGATTTCTGAGCAACCTTGCACAATTGAGCTGGCACATGTAAAAACTGTTTCTGACTCACTGAGCTGGCATATACTGCTAAATCAGCACTGGCAGGACTCCAGGCAGCCTGTCACCAACACTGGATATTGCAGTAAGTACCAGTTCTGAGTATTGTATCCAAATTGGTTTTATTGAATTGTTTCATTTAGTGCTGCAAGGTCTGGCTTAAGAAACTAAAGCCTTGGACTAAAAATAAAAAGACCACAGTGGAACTAAATATGTGCCAGCTGAGCTGTGGTAACTGAGTATGCTATTAATAAAAAGACTTTGCTTAAATTCCTGTCAATGCCCGTATTTTCTTACTCACAGGGACGTTTAAATATTTTACAAAGGTATCAATTAGTTTACAAATTATCTTTATGAAAGAGTTCAGAAAATAAAAACATAGACTGAAACATACAAAGAGTGATTATTAAGTGAAATATCTATGATTTTTCAACATTTTTTTTCCTGGAGGGGATACCTTAGAAACTGTTCTTTTGCAGGTAACTAGGTAAATCTTGATATGGTAGTAAATTAGTCGATTTCTCACTTCAGTTTTAGCTGTGCCGTATTTTCCTTGATTTTCTACAGACTAGGAACATCCTCAGAGACAGCAATCACAGTTCAGCCATTCATACAGATTGACTAGTCTGTGATAATTCAGTTGAATCTGGGCTGTATCCTTGGTGTTTAAAAAGTGACACCCACTGTGGACAAGATTAGTCCCACATGAACTTAGGCACATGTCAAGGACCTTCCAACATACTTGATGAAAAATAATATAACTAGGTCTCCAGTAAGGTTCATTTATTAAATGGTGTTAACTTTAGAGAGAGAGAGAATATAGTAGAGGTAAAAAATATCAGGAAATAGAATATTAGAACAATGGGACCTGAGATCATGTGTGCTGGATGCCAGAAAGCCTATGGAGCTCTAAAAAGTCTGTGAGATTTTGTTGCTCTTCCTGTTTGTGTATACTGGATTAAAGAAAATGTCTGTCACCTACAGACATTGTAGGCTTTAATACTCTTTGACTGCATAGTAGGCTTACCCATAGGCCTTTGGAAAATAGGAAAAGACCATAAGTCTATGATGGATAGTGCTGAAAGCCCTATGAGGGCAATATAAATTATCTCTCTTACTATATTTGCATACAAACAAGTTTACACATTTTAAATATGCATTAGCATAGGTATATTCAAACAATGTATTTTAACACACGGAAGTTACAGAATGTAAAAGAATGCAACTATTTCAGATGAATGAGCATTACTTTGCTCAAAAAATATGGTTAAATTCATGTTTATCTCTTGATACAAGAAAGGCTTCTCAGGAAAAAAAAAAAGGAGTATATGAAAATCTACATTGAAATCAACTTCAGTGCCTTAACAGTTCATAGATAACCAAATTGGCCTCAAGGCTTCTGATACAAAAATGCCAAGTTTTTCTAACTCTCCAGCTGTAGTCAGCTGGTTTTCTCTATGGCATCGCTATTTTTTTTGCACCTTCAGCTCATGAAGATATGAATGCTGAAATCCCTTGAGTCTGTTGCTCTTCCAGAACTGATCGATGTAAAGGAATTTAGTTAGAAGGGCAGCAGGATTTCAACCCAGGATGTAAGGAACCAGCTTTGGTTATCACTTTAAAAATTGTTTCTGTCCTTAATGGCTGTGTGATGTATTGTGTAGTGTCATTCATTCTAAAAGGTTTGCTAAAAGGTTCTATGCTTAAATAATAATCAAAACCAAAATATTTGAATTGCTTTGAGCAAATATCTAAAGGACATCTTCCTATGTCTGTGAAAGAACACTGATGAAGATAATATGTAGCAGACTAAATACCTTTTTAAACCACATTGTCAGGGATTATATAGTGATTTTGCTTTGGAAATCTTTATAATTCCTATGACCTACACAGTTGAAAAACCCACAAATTCACAGTTATAGTTTTCCAAAAGCAGAACAAAGAGAAGAAATAACATACTTTTCACAAGGGACTTGGTATTATTTGAAACCCTATAATAAAAATCTCATTCTGTTTCTTCAATTAGTTGATTGATTTCAGTAGGCGTGCCTCCAATCCAATCAATTTTAAAACAGCTGTAAAAATAGATTTCATTCTTTGAAGGATATCCTACTCATGGATCAACAGAGAAATGATGGCTGTAGGGAAATGTTTGCTCCAAGCCTATCACAAAAGCCATCACCCACTCAAAGGTCCCTTTCCAGTTGACCAGAGGAGCACAGGGGCAGAAAGCCAGGTGAGAAATGCAAATTAAGGATGGAAAGGAAGAAGCATCCTATCAAACCTGTTCTGGGACAGACTGAGCCTCATTTTCCAGGTGTGAAACCCATCAAGAAGAGTCAGTGCTGGAGCACCTCATATTTGCTGCCTAAAGGTAGAGGACATATTATGAGATGAAGGAGAAGAACATTTCAGGATTGCACAGGATTTAGTATGGGATGTTTAGGGGAGGAACTAACAGCAGAAAAAGGGAAGAATTTAGGCGATTTGAGGAAGTGTGGGAAAAAAAGATTAATAAGGGGATAAAAAGGGCCTAAACTTAATAAACAGTTGCTTGTGGGTATGCTTGTGTGGCCATGCCTTGTACCTGAAAAATGCAGCCTGTCCTATCCTCTTATTAAATTCCTTCCTACCCTTTCTTGGGTGAAGGACTGTCTGTTCTCTATGTGTATGTGTATATGGGGCTCTGGGTGCACCAACGGGAGCCAGACCGTGGGTTGGAGGCTCTGGGTGTCTGTGGTGCCAGTAGCTGGAGGATGTGCAGCCACTGAACAAGCGTGTGAGCAGTAGCAAAGATCACCCCAGACTAATCTGCAAGGGGGTCAAGCGGCCAGAGAACCAGGTGTGTGCATGTCTGCCTGTTTGTCTGATGGGGAGGCCACAGGAGCTGACTGTTGGAGGGAGCAGGGGACTTTAACCTGATCCAGAGAACAACCACAAAGACTGTGGGATCTGCTGGTCTCCAGAGATGGGACTTGATGTTTGTGTAACTCATGGGGGGCTGTAAACAGTGTCATTACTCATGGAGACTGCTAAATTATTCCACTGTCCCTCTTCTGACTTGCCCCCAAATCACAATGAACATTTCACTTAAAATGTCACTTTATGTCTTTCCAGTACAAAAGCTGATGAACTAAAGTATTCTGCATCAGTATAATTTCAAATCCCAGGCTAATGAAGGAAAAAATATTATCAGATATATGCACAAGCATGTCTCTGTCTTGCAAACGTAAACCAGATACAATTCTGCTGAAAATAAACATATAATAAATAACAGACATATGTTATCAATGATATCCTGTAATCTACAGTTGGCTCACAATTCAGAGGATGATTTTTTTCTTCACAATTGTTTCTGCAGAGTTACAGCAGACTGAAGAGACAGGGAACTGTCAGTAGAATGGCTATTGTTTTGACAGACACTGAAGACCTTCATGTGTGAGGGTGATGATGGAAAAGCTAAACCTGTAGCCAATTACAGTATCACCTTTATATTCAAGGCTATCTGCAAGCAAATGACTTTTCCTTTATGCACTCTCTACATTCAGTCACTGTTAAAGTGATTAAAAAAACTTAAAAAAAATATTTATTAATTTATAATACTTTTGTGGGTCATTTTCAAAGCGTTTGATACAGACAGGTTGAGATTTTATTCAAGTTTTGAAATTAGAGACTTGCCTAGCAACAACAAAGTATCAGTGCTTTCTTGGCGATGCTGATATCAGAGCATTAATGTTGTTTTAAGACTCTGCCTGTGAGTATAGCATATAGTTTATATTTAGAAAGAAAATCCTACAGGGATTCCATAAATCTGCAAAATGGTCAAACTTCCAAGCTCTTAACAGTCCACTGCACAGTAGCATTTCTGTTTTTGACTCAGGAATAAAAAATGCTAGGTCAGCTTCACATTAACAAGCCAAACATTTACTTTAAATGAGGGTTTTTTTCTCTATTATTAATGAAGTTCTATTTTTTGATACTGCTGATTGATCTATCCTCATTCGTTCTTTGTTATGCTAGTGACTTTTACACAGTTACAACAGAAAATCACCTTGCTTTTCTTTTAATGAAAAAATTATTCATCTTAGACACTCAGACAAATCTTTTTAAGATTTGTAGAAAGGTGAGCTTTTGTATGATTTAATGCTAAAGCATCAGTGGCTGAAACTTTAAAACCAATATGCATTTTTGTCTAAGTATCATGAAGTAAGAGTAGAAAAGAATTAATCATTCCAGATGTGGAGAAAGGCATAACTATGTTGTTACATATTTTTGCAGTCAAGAAATATCTTCTGTGTTCTTTCATGGTCAAAGGTTCACACTATTGTATTTCATTAAAAGATGAAATATTGTTGTTAAGTGTTCAACTGGAGCATACATTAAGACTCATTATTAATTAGATCTTACTCAAGATGGACCTACTTGTGCTTGGCAGAACAGTCGCAATAAAACTTTCTAACAAGCAATATAGATAGAGAACCCACATACTAGAATGTGTTTCCAGGTTATGTACAACCAATATTTAAAAAAAAACCCAAACAGCTGTGATCCTCTGCATCTCTCCATACATGCACATAAATACACGAACAGAGCCAGAAAGGAGAATCTTGGAATCTTGATGATGTTGGTTGAAAGGCATCTTGAACATTTGGGTAGCTTTTGTTCTAATTATTTATCCTATGCTGCAACACCAGCCTGCTAATCACAAAGGAATTCAGGTGCATGCATAACAAGCATGCGTAAACAATCTGCTGTTGCCATCCAAAAAGTGCAGAACTTGCAGTGTTTTGAAACAGCACATCAGTATTCTGTTTTCTTACTGTGTTCTTTAGCATATGCTGGGGATTTAGAAACCAAGAAAAGAACTGTCCTGTTCTTAGATAAGAGCCATCATCCTTTTTGCAGTCTTCAAATGTTAAATGAAATTATTTTCAAAGTATTTGGTTCATCAATCGATGCATACATACTTCTTTTATTTATACTGCGTATGTCTGTTATTCCTGGTTTTAGTTAGAAAGAACATTCTGAAAAACTGCATCAGAAAAACTTACATGCTTGGATTTGGTACTCCTTACTTTCAAAAACATTTTTCCAATTTAATTTTATTTACTGACTGACTAAGCTGCATGGAAAATACAAACTGGGCTTCATCAGTATGACACAAATCTCAATGTGTCTTTCATGTTCCAGTATCACATTTAGAGAGTTTGTATTCATCTAACTGATGAATAAAACTGATCTACAAAGTTCACAAATGACACAGAGCAATATGAGCATAAAAACTATTTACTGTATTTCTTAGAAATTTGCAGGATCTGAAAACTAGATTGCAACCTTTAAAATTGTCTTTCATGACACTAGCTGTAGTATTTGTATCTGAGTTTTGGTTTTAGCTTTTTATTATGATAGGTATACAAAAAATGGAAAGGCCATTCATGAAAACACAGTTTAATTTCAGGTAAAGAGGAAATTCATAAATTGCAAAAAAATAAGGGCTGCAGAAATAAATTAAGCACTATTTTTGGCAAAATGGTAGTCTTATTTCCATGTAGGCAATTTCCCCCGTCTTAAAACATTCTTAGATATTGGATTCTAAATGATGAGAAACAAAAAAAATCATACACTTAGAGTGTGCTTGAGGTTTGTGCCAAAGCTTCCTTTAATTTAAAAGTCTCAGCTTATTTCTATATACATGGAGCAAGCTGGGACATAAACAGTGTGAAAGAGGATGTTCATTTTACCTTGCTGCAGTTCTATGCTAAGCTTCTATAAAAAGAATCAAGACACTGTTCATGCTATGTCAATGTTACTTGCTCTGATTTACATGTATGATGAAATATAGAGAATGCACCTTCACTGCTACTACTCTGTAATATTGGCACTCAGAGGTTCGATCTCATATATTTAACTTCAAATAAATATACTTAAATGGGAGTAAAAACATATGAGAAGACTAGGATGTCAAAGTAGTTAAGAGTTTTACCTGAGTATTATTAAAGCACTAATTACCAACCTCTCCATTCCTGGACCTGCAAAATTTTAATGGTAGTAATGACACAAAAGAAATGTGTATCTCAAAGGAAACCCTGTGTTCCACACAAGTTGAACACAGCCTAAACAGGCTTATCCTCTTCAGATGGTTTCCTTATTCCAGCAGCAGTCAAATTCATATTGGGTTCAGAGAGAGGAGCAGCAGCAGGATGCTGTTCTGCAGGGGTGGTGAGCCAGGCCAAGGGCAGCAGGACAATGGCCTGATGGACAAGTCACACAATACCTGAACAAGGAGGGCAGAGCAGGCCTGGGGACAGTAGGCAAGTCCTGAAACACTAAGGCAGGTGTAAGGTCAAGCCAGGCAGTGCTGGCCAGTGAGTCAGGTTCAGATCAGTGAGCTACATGGCTGGGCCCCTGCATGGATGCAGAGCATCCCAGAAAGGGAACAAGGGCAATTGCCCAGATTAAATGCAGATCCTGAGTGCAAGGGAATGGCCTCTGCTAAGGCTTCCCACAGCTCCTCAAACAGCTCTCTGAATCCAGGCTGCACAGCTGCGCTGCTGTCAGTGCTGGCCCTGAGTCCAAGCAGCCAAACCCCATGAAGAGGCTCTGGCACCAGCTTCCTCCAGTTCATCCTTTCTCATTCCCTGATTGCAGCCAGGAAGTGGGAAACCACAGATCTTGCAGATTTGGGCACTGTTCAGAGAGTGACTTGTTGCCCCATTGAAGTGAGCATTCACACTGTGTCATTATTTCCCTTAGTGACCTCACGTACCTATTGAATAGGATGTGACACTTTATATGGTCTGTACATGTGCATCACATAGTGTGAGAATATATTTTAAAGTCTCCTTATTATCGCTCTATCAATGTCTAGCTATTGTCTTGGTTTTGGCTCACATAGAGTTAATTTTCTTCATGTTTGCTAGTATGGGGCTGTGTTTTGGATTTGTACTGAACACTGTGATAATAATATAGAGATGTATTTGTTATTGCTGTGCAGGGCTTACACAGAGCCACTTTTCTGCTTTTTCTACTGCCAGGCTGGAGAGGAAGTTGGGGGTGCCTGGAAGGCTGGGAGGAGATACAGCGAGGACAGGTGATCCCAAGTGACCAAAGGGATATTCCAGACCATGTGACATCATGCTCAGGATATAAACTGGGGGGAAGAAGCAGGAAGAGGTGGATGTTTGGAGTGGCAGTGTTTATCTTCCCAAGTCATTGTTACATGTGATGGGGCTCTGTTCTCCCAGAGATGGCTGCCTGCCCATGGGAATTGGGGAATTAATTCCTTATTCTGCTTTTGCTTTTTGTGTGTGCAGCTTTTGCTTCCCCTGTTAATCAGTCTTTAACTCAACCTGAGTTTTCTAGGTTTTACCCTTTTAATTTTTCTCTCCAATCCCACTGGTTGGGGGAGTGAGTGAGTAGCTGCTTGGGACTTGGTTCCTGGTGGGGTTAAATCACGACACTATTGAGCTGGCTATCTCCAGACCAAAGGTTCAACTTCATTTTAAGCTGAGAGGTGGCATTAGCTGCATACAAATCCTGTGTTCACATTTGTCAATCTATTTCCCTTCTGGAGTGTACATAAATGAAAAAAAATCATAAATATGTGTAATACCAACCTATTTCTTTAGTGCTCAGAATTTTTTAAGAATAGAGGTGTAGTCTGTGCAACCTAAGAGCTTTTATTTTAAGTGCGGTGTGCACATTAGTAAAATGTTATGATGAATTTGTATGTCACCTGTTCTGTAAAATCTACACTGTCTCTAAAATTTGAGAGGTCCTGTATTAATATTTCAATCATTACAAAGTTACTACAGCCAGCCTCTTAATTTCTGTAGGAGATACTGAAACTCTGGAGTAATTATGATTTTATAATACATGCTCCTATATAAGTAATTTCACTCCTCTCTGCAGCCTATTAATAGTCTCTAGATTCTACAAATAAGTATAACACTAAGTGTACTAGGGTCAAATTCACCTGAAAAAGGCAGATGTAAGTATCACACAAATCTTGGCAATTTGAAGTGACACCCATAGCTCAGGGCATTAGCACTGGATTAGAGTTACTATACAATATAAATGTTTATGCTGTTTTGCAGTGTAATGCAGACAAGAGAACACAATCAAAGCCTTCACAGACNGCTAATTTGTTCTCAAATGACTGATACACTGTAATTATATTTGTCTGCAAGATTATAATAATCATAGATGGCAGGTATTATAAGGCAGTTCTTTTTTTTCTGGTTAACCCATTCAGTATATTCATCTTACTCCAAAAGCAATTTCCATAAATGGAATATTATATATATTTATATCTTTAAATATATTTAT
>VZTT01011152.1:31180-46742 GCA_013400855.1 Buphagus erythrorhynchus | reverse complement strand
ACTTTTTAAAACATAATTTTTCAATTTTAAATTACCATCAATTACAAAAAAAAAGGTTTCTATTAAAGGCTTTATAACCCATAAATAAAGCATATCCTACTTTATTCTGAGGTCAAGCAACACATTCTGCTTAATTCCACAATGAATCTTCTATTATTTATGCAGGTTTAATTCTGAAACATTGCCTCCAGCTAGGATGTGCAGAGTTTTGCTAACAGAACCTCTCCTGGCGTGCAGGCAAGAGCTGATTTTCTGTCTTGTAGATCAATCCCTTAAGTAGCTTTACCCTTTATCACCTTGGAAAGGGATCAGTGCCAAGCATAGGCCAAGCATTTATTTTCCATAAGTAATAAGCTGATGATTATGGTGGTCGCACAAAAAAGGCTTTGTCTTTTTAGAGTTATCAAGGGGAAAGGCAGCACTGATTTTATATTTTGTTAAACAATGCTGCTGACTTCTTTGTAAACAGAGAAGTTCAGATGATCTGAGCACACCTGGGAGCACATTCATCACTGGACTTGTAGTATTTACCGTTTCCAGATCTATTTTAAGTTATGAGCATATGCAGAATCTGGAAGATGGTTTCAGTGGGAAGGTAAGCACAGTAGATTAATGAGAGGTTTGCAATTTTCTAGTCACTCTTTTAGCATTCAGTTGAGTCTAAATTGGCCTCCTCAGGCTCCTGACTGAAAGTGCTATACAGAAATGAGTTGCAGGGAACATTTACAACACATTGTGGTACTTGAAATTTTATCTCAAACAATTTTNTCTTGGTGAAATTACACTTTGATTGAATTTCCATGCTGAATTGTTTCAGTATTTGTGTAAAACACAAAACAAGCCAGCCACACTGTCATTTGATAGTAAAAATCTATGACTTAGAGTATATAATAAAAGGTAATCTGCCTACTCACTGAAATGAAACACAGAGCAGAAGCCTTAGGATGAGGTATATAGGAATAAAATTCATCAGCGAGCAATCCACATCTAACATCTTGAATTAAATCAGTATTTTGAATGGACAAAATGATACACAGTAGCCAGTTCAACATTATTGCAGGCATTTCCTTTTGTTTCGGCAATGAAGCATTAAAAGAACATTCTAAATCAGAGCAGCCATGAGGTTGAATAACCTGTGGGTTTGACCTCCTCTGTTCTAAATCCTTGATGATAATGCAGGGAGTTAAAACAACAATGTAGTTAGAATGCCTCAGACTGCACACATTGTCTCTCTGTCAACATCTCAGAGAAATGCCAGCATGTCCTTACCCTATCAGAGAATGTGCAGGCATGTGAGTGTTAGCAAATAATCTAGTAACAACAGATGTACTGTAATTATGGCTGAGCTGATTAAATTCCAGGAAAAAAATGAGTACTTTTTCTGTGATGGTTATTTCCATCACAGTTCAATACTCAGTGCTGGATTCAGCAGGAATCCTGGAAATGAATAGCAACAGGATTGTATCCTTAAGCAGAGAGCATCCATTGCAGTGCAGAGGGTGCAGGAGCTGCCATGGTGTGAAGGCAGCCCGTGGTCCTGACCTGGAGAGTCTGGTACCCCCTCAGTGCTCTGCAGAAGAAACTGCATGCTGTGATGGCTAATAGTGGTCCTATCCATGCCAGAGTATTCCTGCTGCAGAATCCAAAGGTGTGGTTTGACACCTCCAACTAGAGATCTCTATTCTCTCTTTGTTTCTATGAAACTTCCCTATGGAAGTGAAATTTTCTCAGCATCAGTTCCCAGCCGGGCAGGTTCACAAACGGGAGACCCAAGGGAGAACACTGTGCCTTTCTTGGGCCATGCCTCAATGTGCCACATTTCAAAGGACAAAGCAGGAGAGAGTAAAACCATCACACTGATGTCAAGCAAGGACTGGCCTCTTCCTGAACCCCTTCAGCACATTCTCTCGTGGTACAGCAAATGATGCAGAAATCATCAGGATCTTATTTAAAAATGAGCACAGTAGAAGAGGCTTTGTACTTATAGAGATCTCAAAGCACAGGAGATCTCTAAATCTCTGTGGATCTCAAGGCACAGGAGAAGCCTCACTGCCCAGCAAAGGAATATTTCTACAGAATAAAATCACAATGAAGTGTTTTCAATTTTCCAGCCTTTTCCCATGATATAACCAGTAGGCAAAATTTACAGTCTTCTTTATAGCCCATGCACTTTTAAAACATAGCCATGGCTTGTATCTACACAGTTGTTACTGTATTCTGCTATGAATTTTCTCAAAAAACCAGAAGAAAAACTTCCTTTGCTGGTCATCTTAAAATAGGTTACATAAATTGGATCCCTGAGCCAGAAGAATAGAAGGAAAAGGAATTACAATATTTCTGTTCTGCTGAACTCATGGCAGAGATCAATCCTAGGCTGATGTTTGCACAGATTTTTAGATTCTTCCTTTGGATTTTGTTGTGAGTGCTAGAGGGAGTTAGGAGTGATGTGCAGAATGATCTTGTGCTTACAAATATTGCTTTTCAAAAAAACAGAGCTTATGAACAGTATTTCTGAAATATATTACATACTTTGAAGGTTTATGGATCCCCAATGTGCTTTATTTTAAGATTAGTAGGATTCTTTCAGGCAGGAGCAATAAGAATTGTGAAGCAAGTGCACTTTCTTTTGAGAGGCTAGAACTCTTTTTTTTTCTATTGCCTAAAGTGACTAACTAGCAGGAGAAACATTTTAGAAGCCCAGATGTTATTTTAATCAAGATTTATGAAATTACTTTTATTTCAGAAGGTTTACATTAGGTAGAAAAGGAAAGATGGGCAAAATAATCACTATTTTCCACTTAAATATCCACTTTTTCCTCTGAAGAAACTCTAGAGCACTTTACAAGCCATCAGACTTGGTGTGCCACAGGGACCACCTGGAATGCTGCCTCCTCTGAGGTGGAGCCAAGCAGACATTTTCCTACACTTAGTAGCAACATATAAAGATTTATCACAAGAACTGGGTATAAGGACGTTAAAAATACAGCTGTCTGTCTCAAAGCAGTGTCAAGGCCACAGAAGTAACTTGCCAACTTAGCACCACAGCTTAGTTGCTTGAGATAAGCAAGGAAGGGAGGAATTTGAAACAGGGAAGTGCTAATTTCAGCCCTGATAGTAAGATCTGGTTAGCACATCCTGGTTAATCAAAGAATTACAGAATATTTTGAGTTGGAAGGGATCCACAAGTATCACCAAGTCTAACTCTTAAATGAATGGTCCATATGGGGACCAAACCCACAACCTTGGCATTGTCAGCACCATGCTCTGACCAACTGAGCTAAGGCATCCACACAAAAATTCCCACTGTGCCACACTGTGGGAAAGGAAGCAGCTGCTCATACACATATCACCCCAAGTTATGGGAATGGCATCTGTGTCCTGTGGTACCTGGAACCTGGCCTGTATAAAGGAGGTACCTGCCAGAATGACTCTGGCCCCCAGCCCCACACTGAGAAGCCCAGGGTGAAGAAGGACTGACAGAATACTGCTGGATTCACAAGGAGTCACTGTCTTCTGCCTCATCTCCCTGTCCCTCTTGTCTGTTTGCATCTAGCTCTCTACTTCACTCTTACTGTGAAATAAAATCTGCATTACTGACTTTGGCACACAGTCTCGTTTGCACCTTAGTTCAGGCAGTGGCATCTCTTGCTAATGGGATAATAACACTGAGAAATATTTTCTATGCCTAAAACTGGTTAAGAGAAGCTGTAGTGCAGTGTTCCTGATGGCTCATCAGTCTCTACAGACACTTAATGAGTTGCAGTTACAGTGTCCTTGAGCCCAAGGACAGCACTCCTGCCCAGATGTGCAGCTACCTGCTGCACTGAGGGTCGTTCTGTGCCACGGTGCCTGGGGACACAGGGCTGTCTGTTCCCTTCAGCTTCCTCTGAGGTGAGTCATGACAGTTCCTATTACTGAAAGAAACCTCTCATATAACCTCCATCTCTCTATGTTTCAAACTCCAATCCCAGAAGTTCTTCCAGACACCTTTTTTCTGTTCAGTCTATGTGGCTTGTAAAACCTAAGGGACAATTTAAGCATAATGTGGCTCCTCAGCACAGAGCTGCATGTCCTCCAAAAATTCACTATCATTTAACTGTTTTGATTATGCTTCTAAAATGCTTCCCATCCCAATGGTTACAGGGATAATGTCTCACTTGCAGTTTATATGCAAACCTCACCTCCCTTCAGCCTTCCCAGTTCCAATAGCTGCCAAAGAAGGTGCTGCACCCTTTAGTTACATTAAGTTGTATTTAGTTATATTAAACCTTCTGGTTACAGATCCATGGTGATTGACAAGAATGGGACACTGGTATATTGCACAACCTTGACTTCAGCAAGGCAACTCAATTCTCTTCTGCCCAAGGCTGGGAAGCAGTGCCCTCTGCAAGGTAAAGGACTCCCACCAGTGGCTGGACAGATAGAAAACTGCTTTCTCTGCCTATTAAGATCATTGTTAACAATTTTTCTTCCAGTGAAAGAGTCTGACATTTTCATACTTCTCCTACAACTTAGTAGACCACATCAATTTCTAAATTTATAAGGAAGAAGAATTAGAAAATATTTCATTTTAGAGAATTCTACACGTCAGAATGTTTTATTTTGTTGGTGTCAAGATGGTTCATGTTTTTACTCTAAGTGTAGCATGCAGTGATACAGTTTAAAATCAATCTTTTAAAAATTTAAATAATTGAAGTTTCAGTGAAATTAAAATATAATGATTAAAAGAAAGCCAACTAAAAATAGGCATGAAACTGGTAGGATTGGGATGGTGTGAAGTTTCTCTTCTCTGGAAAATTTATTTTAAAGCCATCTGCACTTAAAAAAGTATTTTTACTCAGTGGATGATGAAATACCAGAGTAGCTTTTCTAGAGAATTGGTGGATGCCCCATTTCTGGAGGCGTTCAAGGCCAGGCAGGCTGGGGCTTTGAGCCATGGTCTAGGTAGGACATGTCCCTGCCCATGGCAGGAGATGAGCTTTAAGGCCCCTTCCAACCCAAACCACTCTGTGATTCTGTTGAAACAAAAATAAAGAAAATTTAACACCATCTAAAACTCTGTTACAAATGTCATTGAAATTAAATGTTTTATCTAAAACATCTCAGTGTTTCTGAAACAGAATTTTTCAGTGAAAAAACCTTGTTCATCAGGTTTTTATCACCATAGCTCCTCTTAGAACTCCATATAGTAGGTGTTTTCTGCCACATCCCAGTATGAGTGAGAGACTTTGAACAGCTTCCAAAGAGATCTTGTTTTGAGGAATTTTCTTCCTGATCATCTCCAAGACACTTTGGGAATTATCATAAACAGGGTGCAATTCAGAACTGATTAGGCATCATAAGTGAAATAAGAGAAAGCAAGAATTATTTTTGCTTTTGAGAAGCAATATAGCCTTATTACCTCCACCTGAAAGTCCTGTATGCTATCTACAAGGATTTTGATTGCCAAAATAATCATTTGATGTAGAATGAGCACCATTGCTTGTTGAATTCCTCCACTTTTTTATGTAGCCAAGCAGTAAAAGTAACACCAATGAGCAGCACAGTGTAAAGAATTTAGGACAGATCTGTCTGTCTGCACCTCAGGACACTACCAACACTTTGCACACAGGGTTTCATATCCTTAGCTTGCACTCCTACTGTTAAATGCATCCCACCCAAGGAGTTAACCACAGCCCTAAGCTAACTGGTAAAGAGTGGAAAACACTTTTGCTGATCAGGGCCAGTCCCTTGCAAATGGGTTTAGGGGTATTTTTGTCTAGGGAGTGATTGCCTTGAGACATTGTGATTTATTTATTTTTATTCTGAGAGTTATTGTGAGGGTTTTTTTCTAGATGAAATTCAGTTTGAACATGGATTGAGTTGTGTTGCAGGGCACTTAGCTGATTTTTTTATGCATTGGTACAGTTTGCAAGTCCTGGAGTCTGTCGGACTTTCTGTCTCTAAAGACCATTGAGGGTAAAGGTTCAGCCCTGTAGGTGTGATGGGGTCCCTGACACAGAATGTGTGTTGTGTCACTTGCTCTGCTTGGTTTACTGCCACAGAAATCCCAAATGCAGACTAACATCAACACAATGCAGACAGTAAGGATCCAGTGCCCGCCACGAACTCAGGAACTAAATTATCTGGTAGCATAGACAAACCCTAAAAAAGAAATAAATTACAGGTAAGGGTGCTTTCCCTGTAATTACCTGTTACATGATCACCAGAAGGAAGGGCATTGTGATTATGAGCTGCTGACAAAGCCACCACAGGGTACACTTACTTATCATTAATGTAGTTTTTCTAATTTCCATAATAAAGTTCTTGTTCTTTCGCATGTAGACTCAGTGCTTGTGAGTGGGGAAATGCTGCTTATTGAGGGCTCCTTAGAAAATAATTTCTGATTTCAAAAACTCAGGTGGCTTTGTTTCTTAGGTTCAAGGGAAATGTTTGCTGTCATCTTATAGAAGGAGGCTTCTTGCTCTTAAACCAGACACAGGGTTTTCCATTACACTAGTAACAGGGATGATGTTCATTTTTATTTAGATATGTGAGATTTAGGTGCACGTTCCTATAAAAGTTCTGCACACCTTGCTAGACTCAGCCTCTGTTGGCCATGAAGGAAGATTAGAGCACTCATTTAGGCTTCATGCCTAAAGTTTATAAAGCTAAGTTAAATGAGTCATGATTTGATAGGATAGCTCATGCTCTTGGGAAGTGTAACATAAACTTCTGTAAGTGTTTCTTTAAGTAAAACATTTATATGTCAATGTATAGCCATGGGGACTCAAAGAGAAAATGTAACTGACTATGAAAAGCCTGACATTTTCCAGTGTATAAACTAGTTTGATACAGTAGATTAACTAAGTTCCTCTCATAAATGTAATACAGAAGCTCCAAAGTGTCACTTTATTAATGATTTTCCCTAATGTATTTAGGATATTTTGGGAATGGAAATATGGCAAAATCATATATTTCCCCATGGTGTCACCAAGGACACATCTATATAGCAAATAGCAAAACAGCTGGAATGTAAAGGAAAGTATCTCTGGGAGCTTAGATATCTCCTACCATGTTTCAAGA
Source organism: Buphagus erythrorhynchus (assembly GCA_013400855.1). Lineage (NCBI taxonomy): Eukaryota > Metazoa > Chordata > Aves > Passeriformes > Sturnidae > Buphagus > Buphagus erythrorhynchus. The sequence continues at coordinate 39,677 of VZTT01011152.1, read as the reverse complement.
GAATGATTAAAAAGAAAATCTATTCTAGTCCCTACTTTGCTGCTTATCTTAAAATTGGGAATGTATTTTGCTGCCTTTGTACAACACTTTTTATTGTGGAACCCAAGCATTGCAAGCAGTAAATAAGAACAATATATTTCCATGTACAATAATAATTTAAAGACATTAGTCCTTGTTTTCTAAAGTGATTGGAGAGCTACCAGCTGTTTTTTTAATGGAGTGAGAAAATAATAAGGACAACAGGAACATCACCATTCCTTTCAATGGGGGCAGGTGATATTTTTGTAACTGCATGTTAAAATGCAATTCATTAAGAAATAATAAAAACTGCCTTAGCACATTTTTAGTTTAGCTAAGAGGGGTGATTTTTCTCCTAGCTTGCTTGTAGCTTGTTTTATAACCTACGAAAATTTTACTCCCAATCAAATACAGCATTACCAGTGCATTTATTTTTTACTGTATTAATATGCTCTACAGATAATGGGTTTCACTTCAACCCCAGCTTGAGACCCCTCTGTGTCACCCATGGTGTTACATATGTATTAATGTGAAGATTGATTCCCCTGTGCTATTTCTAACCTTCACAGCATTACCTTGGACTGGCAAGGTTGGCTTCAAACTAGACAAAGGCCATGACCACATTCAAGTACCTTGATTTATTTATATGGGATGCAAGGAATGTGACTTTCCAATTAAAGCTATTCCCTACAGAGCTGCAGGATCTCATTTACTTGGAATGCAAAGCTTTTTTCTTGTGAACTAAACTCCTCCAGATTTAGGGAATGCATTTAGCAGCCTGTAATACTGTAGCTCTGGTTTTATCACATATCTATGCTTCCTCCTGAAGAGTTAGATAACATATGTGGATTTTTATTAAGGTATAAGTCTATATGGTCTGATCCAAACTGCTCAGTGAAATGCTTTGAAGCTAAAGGGGCTGATTTTAATCTCACTTAAACTTTTGGCAGCATGAAGATAGTCTTAACATGTACTCATATCTGTGATTACTCCCTCTCAGCTATCTACTCTCAAGACTGCAGACTCATGCAAAAGTCCTCAATGCACCTTTGCAAGAACACTCACTCACTCACTCACTCATTAAATTTCTTCAAGGTGAATTTTTGCATAAAAGAGATTTTTTTTCCTCACATGTTTTCTAATTCAATATAATCACATGCAGAGTAACTAAAAGCTATTATTCCTTTCTGGAGATAATTTTTTGCAATGGCATTAAAAAGAGACTCAAGTATGCTTTTATGCTTTCAACTAAGCCAGTGTACTAAGCCAGTGTCATGGTTGTAAGATTAAAATTTGGCTTAAAACCTCCACATTTCAATTAACTCTTTTTCCCTCCTCACTTGACCATTCACCTCCTTCAGACCCTTTAAAAGAAGGTTAGAATATATGTGGGAGACAAAACCAAAGCATTTTTGTTATGTTTTCTTTTGCTTTTGGCTGCTGAAATGAAAAACATCAGTTGGAAAGGATATCCCCTTCCAACGAGAAAAAGGGCTGGAGATAAGTCATTTTCTGTTCAGAAAATGTGCTGAGTGGCTATCTTAAAACAACAGAGAGTTTACAGAAGTGCAGAATATTGTAAAAGCATTTAGGATCAGCTGTGTAAAGATCATTTAAGCACGTCACAATATTGAAGTATTAGCACATGCTTACAGAAGATTGGTTTGAAACACCCCACCCGATGTTTCTGCAGTGAATGGGGGTGGCACTGGCTTGATAGGCTGTGAGACTGTGGTTGTATTACAAATTTACTGACACTCAGTGATTGTTCAGACACTTTGGTACAGAGCTGGGGGTCCAAAGACTTTAGGGTCTATTACAAAACCCAGAAATAATATTTTAAAACATTGATCTCTCTGTGTCTGGAGATTAAAGCAATCTCAGCACACGGTTAACCCTGAAATTCCAGTTCATTTTTTGCACTGGGTTTGGACAATCTTCTCCAGATTCACCCAGTGTCTCAGGGAGGAAGGTCTACAGAAGTGGGTCACAGGGACAGACAGCAGAGCACACGCCACACCAGAGAGAGGGGCAGGATGCCACTGCCTCAGCTCTGCCTTCCAATGAATCCAGCCCTTAATCTAATCACCTGTCTGCTCCTATTCTGAATGAAACATTAAAAGCAGAAACCAGAGCAAGACTTTTCCTCTCCATGCACCTTTCCCAAGAAATAAACACAGGGTGGAAGTGGGTTTTGTTGGTAATGTTGAAGAATTAGAGGGTGTAAGCTCCTAACTTGAAAGAATGGTCACCATCTCATGATATTTCTCCCAGCAATCAAAGAAGGCTTTATGATTTCAGGTAGTGTCATGATCACCTGACAGGGAAGAGGTTCAGGGAGCGACTACTGTTTGTTTTTGTTTGTTTGTTTGTTTGCTTGCTTTTTCTAGGTATTTTCTCTTTTTTTCTTCCTTTTCTTCCTTTTTTTTTTTCTGATGCTTAATACAGAAGGAGCAGAAGGAGCATTCTGCTGCATGTGGCTCTGAGTAGTCTTATAATCAGGTTAGGGAAGCACTTTTAGCAGACTAAAGCACAGCTGTAACCTCCCCCAGTGTTAACTGGACGACAACAGATGGAGCAGATGGAATAGTGTCAGAGGCTGCAGGAGCAATCAGCATGTTGAAGTTGAAGAGTCCCTGAGGCAAGAGAATTCTGCCTAAGTATAGTTTACATCTTGGGATTTCATTCAAGCTTAGTTGAACTTTTAAGACATGTGGTCCATTCTGAACTATTATAAAAAAATATCAATAGTTTGCAACAACTACTGTGCTGCTTCAGTGTGCAGCCAAATCATTCCTACTCCTCTGGTGACAGACAGTCCAGGCAGATGATTTATTTGCTTATTGCCATTTTTCACTGCAGATTTTAGCAACTCATTAAAAAAAAAAAAGCACATTCCTCATAATGTGGAATGTATTGAAATTTGCCATCTGCTCCACTCTAAGCATCTATAGGGTTTGGTTGACAACTGCAGCCCATCACTTCTGGCACTGGCTAGCCCACAGCCCAATGCTTTTTACTCCCCTTTTACTGAATTTGGCATTCTTCTCTACAGGTTTGAAACAAAACCTCATCAACTCCTTACAATTGCTTTTAACCTTTAGGGCATCACTAGTGACAGGAATGTGCTTCTGGAGTGTGAAATTAGAATATTAATAAAAGTGAGAATCTTTTCTTCACACCACACAAAGGAGCAGGAAGGCTGGCAGATGAATCGTGTACTCCAAAAATGTTGGCAATTGAGATAAAATACCATGAAGTGGGTAAAAAATATATATATATGCTGGGATGTAACTGTCTGTTGCACCCAGCCCAGCTGGCACACGCTCCACTCTGCACCAGCTGGCAGGAGACCAGCATCTAACGTAGAAATATTTAGGATGCCTATTGCACTTCTGGCATAGGCCATGGGTACTGTTATCATCTCTCTCCTGATCTATGGGATCTCTTTGCAGTTTCAACACATTTCCTTGGAGAAAAACATCCACATGACAAAGCTGAGGGTGCAGTAGGATCCTGAGGAAGTATCTGGATGGACTCCAAGGACTAAATGGCATCTCTAACTACTGCCACCACTTCCACTCCATTTTGGTGAGCGTTCTGCTGGCTCCCAGAGCTCCAGCAGCCTGCCTGCCACGCTGCCTTCCCGAGATCCCAGCTCAGACCCCTGTCCCTGGCTCTGAATCACACTCAAGGGCCAGTTTCTGTCACTGCCCACAGCCTGGGGAACTGATTTGTGCTTGCTCAGTGAGTTCCTCAGAGCATCACATTCCTTCTCTGGTCCAGTGCTGGAAGACACAAAACAGCTACAGAAACCAGGCACTTTTTTATTTTTAATGTTGCCTTCCTTGCTCATTTGACATATAATGGGACTACAGTGCAGGAAGGCATATACTCTGTGAATTATTGTTGTCAATCAAAGGCAAACCACGCAGTAAATTCAACAGTGACACAAATGACAAATAATTTTAAAGGAAAAGAGAACCAGGACTTTGCTGCCTACTCAGTACTTTTCCAGGAGACAGACAAAGGACTTCAAATTCTTGTGCTGTCAGTCTTGCACCTTTTATAAGCAGCAACTTTGCTAAGAAATTTTAAAACACTAGAGAATACTGATAAATATAGCAGCTATTTTATCTCCATTGGATTGCGTATTCCCTGTAGCCTATGTAATGATATTTTATCTATATTAATACTTTTTCCATGCAGTAACATATATTTTTTGTTGCTGTCTCCCTTTCTTTTCCTATCTCTTACTCCAAAGGCCTAAAATGTTTATTGAGCGAGAATGCAGAACAAAGAGAACTACTTGATTGTCACATGCTATCACCTTATTTTAAGCAACTCTTAATCCTATGACTCATTAAAATTTCCTAAAGCTCTAACATTTCTGAAAGAAAAAAAATCAGATACCTGTTCAACTGGATATTAAAAGTTGTGTTGTACAAAAAATTATTTTTTTTTCTAAAATTTTCCCCCTTAGATCTCTTAAAAAACAATAAAAAACATTTCACATCTAAGCAATAGAAACGTATTTTTCATGGTCTCAATGGGGTGTTATAATCAGTGTAATAAAAACTAGGTGAATAATGTATAAATTTTCATAATTTCAAGTTTATTTTATCAATACAATGATATGACCTTTCATTTTGCTCACATTTGCTAATCACATTGTGTTACTCAATTGATCCAATTACATATCTAGTATCAGTTATGCCAAAACAAATTTACTATCTCTATCCTAGTCTCCTACTTTCTGATCAGTAATTAACATCTTCCACATCCAGTAGTTAAGTTTTCCATTGTAACAAAACCAGATCTTTCAGGTGTTCAGTTTTAAGATACAAACGATTGCATTTCACAGAAGAGTGCAGAATTCCCTTTTAAAATTTCTTCTATGGTCCCACTCAATGTGAACAAATCTTTAAAGCAACACTAGTGCATTTTGTACAACTATGGAAAACCTTTTGTGTAGAAATAGCTTGTAAAAATAGAAGTCTTTATCCTGGATGTCATGCAAATAAATATTGTTTTAATGTGATTATTACTACATCCAGGATGGTCCCTACCTAATAACCTTCATCTGTTTTCCTTGTGAAAACCACAAACCACCCTGTTCATACTGGACACAAACACATCAGTGTGGGACTCTACCCACAGCCAGCTTTGAAGGAAGGCCAGGGAGTCAAGGGCTAGGGAGATGTGTGCTTCATGCAGGCATCTTCCTTCTGGGTTTGAGGTGCCCCACAGTCATCAGTGTGGGTAATTACATTGCTTCAGGCCATTCCATGAGTTCCAGAATTTCTTTTTCAAGCAAATTAATTTTAATTAAATTAATTACAGTGAGAGGAAATGGAAATTCATCTACAATTCTGTGACAATGCACATGGCTATGCAGAGTAATCTATGAGGGCTTCATTGCCATGTAGCACACTACATACACACAAAAGATCACATTGACATAAAACTTGTTTGCAACAGGAAATTGTGTTGTTATTATCTGTGTAAGGAGAAATCCTGTTACACCAGTATACAAGGGTTTATACAGGCTTATGTCTTACAGTCTGTGATGGGAAATAAAGTAAACCAGTGTAAGATCTAAGACATTTCCTACCAGGCCTATGGCATAAAAATAACATGACTAATCCATCATACATGAACTCACATGTTTTAACAGCTTTCACCCTGTATACCAGGCTTGAAATGCTGCTTGTTTCTGACAATCTTTGCATCAGCAATCAAAAGGATGATAAAAAAAAAGGATCAAAATTTTGAAAGGATGCTGCTGAGGACTGTATATTGAATATATGTATGTAGTGAAGAAAAATAATGGTAGTAATTTTATTGCAGAGTGTTTTGGCATAACTTTTTAGAATATCATGTTCCAGTTACTGCTTTCCACTATGTCACACCTGCTTATGCCATTTATGATGTTACACTCCACAACTGTAATGCAAAGTGACTTATCTGGTGTAACACAAAGTGAGGCATTAGCAAATGTATAAATAGCTTTGGGAGGGAACCAGATTTAGCAAGGAAATTTTGATTGCATCAGACAGTGCAGATTTGGATAGATTTTTAGTCAGTTTGCAACAGAAGTCTGTATGTTTGCATTATTCAGTCCAATTTAATATGAATTCCAAGATGAAGAATGTAAAGAGACATTCTGGTAAAACTCTGTGCCATAATATGTTAAAGAAACATGAGAGCTGTATTCATGGACATTACATATCAAATTAAAGTGAAACAAACCCTAAGTATTTAAAGACTCATGTCATTTACCAGAATCATGGCCCAGTCCTGAAAATACTTAAGCCTCTGAATAATTTAACATATGAGGAGTTAAGCTAAAATACATCAGTTATTCTGTTCATGCTGAAGAGACTAGGCAGGCCTTTAAGCATATGTGGACAGTGCACATTTTGTCCCCCAGGCCTTTTATTGTCAATCATTTTTTCCTCTTTACTTTAAAAAAGAGTACTTCTAGTAATTAGGAAAATAAAATTTTAATGTATGGAAATATATGAAAAGATGTTGTATTATGTAACAATAATTTTACAGGAATATACTTTGGCTCAACCAAATGAGTATTTACAGTTACTTCAATTTTTAAATTTGTAACAAGTAGTAATTAGAAAATTAAATAAAAGGGCTCCAATAAATAATTGGGGAAAAAATTTCACTGAAAGTTTTGCTTAATATGTTTTCTTCAAAAAATAAACTTTATTGGCAAAAAGAGTCAAAGTTTCCATGAAAAAATACTTTAGAAAAATAGCTAAATTTAATCAGCACAAAACCTTGATATAGAATTTCCATTACCATAATGTAAATACAGAAATAGTATGTTTTATTACTTCCATGACATAATTGGAAACTATCTGGACAACATGTATATAAAGATACAGTGTTAATATATGTAACCTTTACATTGGTGATTTAAGACTTTTTTATTGTGCTACTCTAATACTTCCTGCTCATACTTTTGGATGGAGAATGCCTAATATTTTAGAACTCCTCCTTGATTACTGCAATATGCTTTACAGGAAAACATAAATTCTATCAGTAAATGTATAGGAAGCCAGCATGTCCTACTCAGATCTGAATTCTGAAATACTTCTAATTTATGTAACATGGCAGTGGTATTTCCATCTACTGAAAATTACACATATATTTCTGCAGTGAACCACTCAAAAGTGACTCACAACAGTTAAGAAGTGGCAGAACATGTGCACTTAGCACGATTCTGGCATTGTAATTTTTAAAACACATTCTATTTCGAATGGGGGAACATTTCTGCACTCATTAGCAGAGCTTTGTTTTTGCAATAGGGTTGCAGACATGTAAATTCCAACATATGCTGGAACACAGACTAACTGTGAAACACAGCTTTGCAGTCATAGGATAAGAAAAGAGAATAGGTTTAAATATTATATGTACCTAGAAATGCTTCAGTTTTTGCAGTATGTTTGTGGTTTGGAAAATAGAACTTAACTTCCCGATTTAAGACCTGAAACCCCAACTGAAATCCCTCTTGGAAACAGGAGATTAGCTTTGCCAAAGCTCAGCATTTTATCTGACATCAGCAGTTCATACACGTGGTACAACGGAGAATGAGCCTCCATAAAAGTAAGGCACAGAATTTTTAATAAAAATATAATGATAAATGAATGTTAATATCCTCTAATGCTTTTTTGGGGTTTTTAGGTTCACAGGATTAGTTGACTGTTTCTGGCATAGATAACGTAGTTGAGATCCATGAGGCAATCACTCATTTCCAAAGAGTAAGAATAACTGAGTTAATTAGCAGATGTGAGTTTGACTTAGCTTTCCCATTAAAGAAAAAATCAAGATATTAGAAAATAATTACTGCAAAAAGGTATGAAAATTAAAAATTGTGCACATTTGTATTAACCAAACCCTGAAGGGGAATTGACTGCAGAAGAGTTAAAACACTAGATTGTTTTCTAGATATTTATGTTTTGATAATTTAGATTTTTTTTTACACAAGATAGAAAATAAATCTATTTTTCAAATCTTAAAATCTGATATTTTTTGCTTTTTTGAAGTACTGCTGAAATAATTAATGCAGTAGAATTTTGAGAGCAAAATGCACCATCACCTAAACTTTCCATAAATTTGTAAAGGTTNTACTGCTGAAATAATTAATGCAGTAGAATTTTGAGAGCAAAATGCACCATCACCTAAACTTTCCATAAATTTGAAAAGGTTTCAGTTTTGACAAGTAAAAACCATCCAAACCGCCCCCCCCCCCCAAAATCTATGAATTAAGCAAACCTTCATAAAACTTCTGATAAATTCTGTTAATCCATTCCTTTCTGGTGGAGAATTCTTTTTCATACTCAGTTTCCTCCCACATTCTTCTACACTGCAGACTCTTTCTAAGTAAAGCCATTCTTTAATGCAATGGGAAAAAAAATTCTAAGAAAATCCTTAAATATATTTTTCCAGTTGTCCAGGC